>VSDK01021496.1:138700-169327 GCA_009767595.1 Symbiodinium kawagutii
TGTGCGTGCTTCTGCTGCTGTTGCGGCTGCTGCTGCTGTTGCTGCTGTTGCTGCTGCTGCTGCTGATGATGATGATGATGATGGGGATGATAATGATGGGGATGATGTTGTGGACCCTGGTTCATACCAGCAAACATTGAGCAACGATGAGTCATGAGGTTCATGGGAGATCCATGTCATGTTTTGATGGGAAGCCAGCAGGCGAATCTCCACCAACTATTTTCGTTCACTTGGAGAGTCAATGGCTTGAACCATGCTGCAGTACCGCCGATGGTTTAAACATTGAGAACCTGATGGCTGTAATCGGCCAAAAAAAACATTTACTTGGATCATCCTTGAAATTGGATGGCTGACGGTTTATCGCACGCCCGGGCTGTGCTGATGCAGGGCGCCATGATGGAAGATGGTCTCCCAAATGCCTAGGTGCCCCACAGATCCTGACATCCTCAGCGGAACATCGTGCAACAGTTTGTTGGTTCCGCTGGATGGTTATTGTTGATGGCGATTAGCTGGAACCTTAAGCGTTAATCAACAATAAGCGAGTACGCGAAGAATCATCAACAACAATTTTTATCAATTTTTGTGTTATCCTATAGCTGGTGATGGCATGACTCATAGCTCTCCCCAAAGCCGCCCCTCTCAGGCTCTCGTCGCCTTGGCTGCAATGGCAGGCCCTTTGCCGGCCCAGGCGAGCCTTCACCAAATGACCCCTTTGCTTTTGCATGGCCATTTGTTCCATGGGTCGAACCAGTCATTCGGCCATTCACCATGTTGCCATGTGGGATCCAAATGTGTTCAGCCTCAGGTTTGCCAAAGGCTTGTTGTGGTCCGGAAATCAGAGCATATCAAATGTTGGTCCGCGGGGTCCCCCCCAGGTTGTACTACCTTTAGATTCGTCCATGTTGATTGGAATTTCAAAGATCCAGTATGAGGAAATATAGACCATTTTGAAGCATGATTGACCATTACTTGACCACTAATTAACCATGATCAAAGCTTGATTTCCCAAGATTTCCAAGCAGCAACAAGGCATAATCCATTGCTAGGCAGACGACGTTCCTCCTCTGCAGACGGCTGCTCCGCAGTTCCAGCAGCAGCAGCAACCGGGATCCTTGCGAGTGAGCGGAACCTTGGACCTGGAGAATGGCAAACAATCATCGATGGCTGGTGGTTTGGTCGGTGTTACTGTGTTTCCAACAACCAATATCAATGTTGATGGTGGTCAGCCATTTATTTTCCTTGGTGAGCCATTATTGTTCATATGGATTGAAACCACCAACCGGTAATCCATAGTGTTTGGAATAAATGGTTGGCTCGAAATGGTTTGTCAAAGCTCCCGAATGATTGATCAAGGGTTCATCAGAGCTGATTATTGATTCATTAATTGTTGGCCATGATTAGAAGTTGCTTAATCAATGAATCGGTTGACAACGATTGGAAGATTTGATGCATTGGCCATCAGTTGCCTGATTATGGGCCATGCCTACAATAGCTAATCCCGATGCACTGTAAACAATGCTTGACAATGGTTGAAAGTGGTCAATCGTGATATTACCAGCAATGGTTAACGATCCTCAATGACACTGCTTGGTGTAGTCTGGGTGATATTCATGATGGTCGATAATTATGATTGACAATCGTTACTGATGGTTCTCCTGATCTTTGTTGATTGTGAATCTTCGTGGATGACTTCTACCACAACCAAGTAGAAATATAATGAAATAAAATGAAATAAATATAACTCAATAGACTCAATAGAACTCCTTCCCGTTGCAAGCCCCAATCCTGGGCTGAGGGAGGGGCTGATCAAAGCTCAGGCCGTGTGACCTACTCGCGCTTGTTGGAGTTCGTGGATGAGGCCAAGATGCAGATTGGGGGTGATAGACGGTGATAGATCTTGGGAAGGGCTGGAAAACTCGTAGCAAGCAAACGTTTGAGATGTTTTCTCTTGCCATACCTTTCTTGTATACAAATCTATTCGTTTTTAGGTTGGAAACCCATTCAACCCCTCAAACGCCCGAGAGAGAAAACCCTAACCTCAAACCAACACCAAACAGAGATCAAACATCCACGATAAATTCATCAGTTCCAACTCACCGTTTGAGTGACCCCATTGTAAGCCTGTCAAGCCTGACTCAGCACAAAATTAATTGAGGTTTAGATTGTGTAACAATTCTTAGGATAGTTGAGGGAGGGCTTTAGATTTTGGTCTCTTTTCCCTTTTTTCTCTTCAACGAGAAATGCTGTACCAGAGATCTCTTTCTTATTTTGTTTCCTATCTCTTTCTTATTGTGAAATAATCTCTTATATTCTCTTATAGAAAGAATAATATTCTTAATTCTCTCTTTCTTATATTCTTTCTTATAGTCTCTTTTCTTAATTTTGCTCTCTTTCTTATTCTCTGATTTTGTCTCAGGGCTCTGTGAAGCGCGCGGACTTCTATGACCAGGGCCGCACTGCCGTGGCGCTGGTGGCGATCGCGGGACGTGAGCAGCAATTGGTTTGCGACCTCCCAGGAGCGCAGAAATTCTTATGGCAGGAAGGATGATCTATTTGAAGAGTGAATACTTGAAACATAGATCTATCTAATTGGAATGATGATGATGATGATGATGATGATGATGATGATGATGATGATGATGTCAGCCGTGTTGGGTGGTCGTCACTGGCTATCAATTGGAGCCTGTTGCCGTTGCTGCTGCTTTGTCATAATTTATCTCTATTTAGCTGAGAGTAGGTGCATGGGGTTGGGCGGGAATATCTAACATCATATCAACCCTTGGTGCAACGAAATCCACATCATCAGCAAGCAAATGTATCAAATTTGACAAAAATATCACCTCTGAAGATCGATCCCATACCTGTTTTTTGCGAAACTATGGGGGCATGAAATAGATAAGGGGACGCCATATACCTCGGAAGCAATTGACTGTTGTTCATAGTTTCATGGGTGCCAGAGTCTCGAAGCTCTTCGAAGATATCGATGTGCGCATCCATGGATTTCTCTCAAAACCCGGTAGCAGAACCAGCTGAAACAGAAAAAACTGCGGCCAGGAGCCACCACTGGATTGATCGACAAGTTGGTGTCCAAGAACATCGCAATCGAGGCGCGCGAACTTGCCAATCTGGCATCACGAAGCTTGAGAGCCAGCCATCACCAACCGTTGACTGATGGTGGCCGCTATGTATACAACTCAACTATATGTGATGCGATGTATATATCTTAAATAGCCATGTGATTGGTGAATTGCTTGATGAGTGGTCTGGGTTTCTACCAAAAATGGGGATGTTCAAAAAGGAAAACATGCTGTTGGATGCAGTTTGTTTGAAAGAAAATATCGGAACACCAAAAAATAGTGAATGCAGATAATCCATGTAACGGTTGGTGAGTTGGTTGACTGATAGCACACTTGTCAACTGGGGTCATGACCGTGGTAAACCTGGAGATGGGGATCGCAGTTATTACTTCTCTTGCGAAAAGCAATGAGTCACTTCTTAAACACCGGTGAACGAAAACATGGAGATCACTGGGGGAGCTGGTGATACCATTGGCATCGAGCTGATGACCCAGGTTTGAGTCCCAAGAAACCCAGCACCCAGAAATGGGATGGGCCATTTGCAGAACACCATCCAACCGCAGGTGGTCACCAATCAGGAATGATTAGGATAATAGCAATGGGTGAATTGGATGAATGCAATGAATGCAATGAATGCCTGTTTGAAAGAGGTTGTATCATGTTGTATCCATCCCCAAACGAATGATGATTGGCAGGGACAGGGCACCTGACATGGGTGCGGTGCAGTGCCAGGTGCACCAGCCGGAGAAGCCCAACCCATTGCTGGGAGTGCTGGGAGATGTGGCCTTCCCGTTGCTGGTCATCGGTGGGCTGCTCTTCCTGCGCTCGAGGTCTGGAGGAGGCAGTGGCATTCCAGGACGGGGAACATGAAAAGGCAGGAGGAAAGGCATGGAAAGGCATGGAAAGGCACAAGGGCGTCACTGCAGGAAGAGTTTGGACGTAGAGACGTTGTGTCTTTAGACTTTGGACGTGCTCATCATGCACCTTGCTGAGCCTTACGCAGGATTCGGTGACCAGGGCCGTGCCAAGATCATGATCACGCCTGAGACCGGAGTGAAGTTTGAGAACGTGGCAGGCATCGACGAGGCCCTTGCAAGACCTCACAGTGACCGGTGGCTTCTCAACATCGGATGATCAATCCTCACTCGACTGATGTCGATCAGTATCCTTCTCAATGAGGAATACGAATTGCCAGACGGCCATAGTATATGGATATGGTTGCTGTACCGCGAACTCTTGCTTTTCTTCTTGAAGTAAGCGTAACATCATTGTACCTCATGTGGGTATCATTTGCTCGCTACATCGTTTGGTTGCAGGGCTAGCTGGTTCCCACCATTTCTCGCTGCCATGACTTGACAAACACAGAACCAGGGGCCCAGGGAACGAGTCTTTGCTCAAGGCCAAAGAAGAGCTCATGGAGATCGTCGATTTCCTTAAGGCAGATGCGCAGCATGGTATAGCAGGTGATTCAGGGGTTATGATAGGAGCAATAGGAGTATTTATATATATATATACAGTATATAAGCATAAAAGTTAAGAACCCATTGGAAGCAACAAACATGGTCCCAGAATGATTGATTTGTGATGATGGGTTGTTGGACCTCATTGATTTTGCCGAAGGGACTGCAATCCATAAAGTGAGACTACACCTCCAAGCTCACCAGTATCAGGATGGATTGCATGGACTGACCATAACAGGAGAGGTATGTTGCATGATTCATTTGGCAAGAATTATCAAAGTGTGAATGCTACCAACATTGGTAGTTCAGCGACGACAATGATGTTTTTTGAGAATTTCAGTGAGCCTCCAGGTTTGCATCCTTTGGTTGATGATCACAGCGAAGATGTAGCTGTACACTCAACATTCAATATGTTCCACTACCCCAAAGTGTCAAAGATAAATGCATCCCCAGAAAACCACTATTTCTGGATCTGCGCAGTTTATCAAATGGTCCCGAGTTCTGAAAGTCATCGGTTGAATTTTTCACTGGTGGGCGAAACAAAGACACCTAGTTTCAGCAAGGCTTTAGCAGGGAAGCACAGTCTTTGTCGGACGCGGGGCACAGCCCATGCATCGCAGGCATGTGAAATGCGCTACATCTTTACTTCTTCAAGAACAAGTACTTAAAGATGCTCTTCTCATGTTTTTGTATCTCGTGTCATCCCCACCTCACAATTCTGTACTTCCTGACATAGCACATTTATGTGCACGTATGTGTGTGCACGTAAACTGTAGCTTCATATCATCTCCACTTATAGTTTACACTCTCTGCATTAGAATGTACATATATATATATATATAAATATTATATATTTCATTTGTGCACATTATATACATAAGAAACTACAATTTGAAGTACATTGGATAGAACATTAGATATCTCCATGAGAAGTATCTATTAGTTTAAATGATTCAAATGCACTATTCTTCAACTGCAATGTTTATTAATGATTAAGTATTTTATGTAAAATTATGTAAAATGATGTAAAATTAGTAGATTATATTAAAATATGATGTTTATATTTTTCTTCCAGTCTTTCTACACTCTTGAAGTGTTCTCTCGGCCAGGCCCCTGAGCGCTTCGTGAAGGTCGGCGCCAAGATTCCGCGCGGCGTGCTGCTAACGGGGCCTCCGGGCACTGGAAAGACCTTGATGGCCAAAGCGCACCTGGGACAGCCGAGGTACCGCCCTTTCAGTGGCGAACTTTTCGCTTTGAGGAGAGGCTTAAGGTGGAGAAGGTGGAAGCTGAAAGCGAGAAGTAAGTTTAGCTGTAGGAAGCTTAAAGGTGGCTTAAAGGTAGCTTAAAGGTAGCTTACAGTTGTATTTTTTCATGACAGTGGTCAATAGTAGTGATTTATGTTTCATGGTTAGGAAAGGTTTATAAGTGTTCTTCTTTTCATTGATGGTTGGAAATGAATGGTAGTTAATTGTGGTTAGCGATGGTCTCAGTAATGGCTGGTTTTGGTTACAAAAACAATTGTGAACTGTGCTTTATCTTGTTCATGATGGTCAATGATGGTAACTGATTAATGATGGATGCAAAATTATTTCGAAAACAAACGCACACACACACACACTTATATATATATATATATATGATTCTTTTGACGTTTGTCCATGATGTTGATGATTGATGATGCTAGGAATAGTTGCTGATGACTGTTTGTACCATGGTTCTGATGGTCAATGGCGCTAATGACACTGCTTAATGAGGGTCATAGCAGTGCTAATGTGGGACCCACAGCAGCTGTCGGTGGTACCTTAAAGATGAAGTGTATTGACCAATTCAGCACCGACAGCAACCGAATTCCGAGGCTTGCAGGCGAGTCTGGCGTGCCTTTCATTCAGTCTGAGTCTTAGCGGGCAAAGTGTCTCCGAAACGGAGTCCGGAAAGGTGTTCAATCAGGCTTGCGCATGCACAATACAAATATCATGACAGATATGCTGCGATTCGGCAATACAAACATTATTGGCCAACCATGGTAGATTAATTTTCTGCCTGGTTGCACAGTATGGTTGCTATGAGAATCCTTCTGAGCCAACCACTGTAGCAAAGGGTTTCTTCCATTGGTTCTGCGACCATGGCGAACCATTATCAGCAACCAGCAATTCTTAATACCATGTTGCTGTTCATCCGACCCCAGTATCTGCTTGCGATTGACTGCAAAAAAGGCAGACGCTAGAGGATCTCATTAGTGATTCAGTATCGTGATTGTTTGGTACTTTCTGATTGTGATCTCCTGTTGCGAAGCCATGTTAGTTATGAACATGAAGATTAAATCTGATAATGGATGATAACTCTCCGGAGGGTAGTAATTAGGAAGCACAACCAACACTAAAGCCATCAATAAATCTATAGCTGGCCATTTCCCTTCTAAAAGACATTTAGATCTGCCGCTAGCATCACTAGCATCACTAGCATCACTAGGATGGGTCGGTCGCAATGGAGTTCACTCCATTCACATCCTTTCATTCCATTGCGACCGACCCATCCTGCGAGGTCCTCTGCCTCCGAGTTCATCGAGCTCTTCGTGGGTGTGGGCGCCAGCCGCGTGCGCGACATCTTCAAACAAGCCAAGGAGAAGGCCGCGCCACAACGCAACAGGAGAAGCGACGTGGAACCCCTGGCTACATTTGAAGTGGTAACTTTTACTGTTGATTTGTAGAACTTCGACTTCGTAAACTTCCCAGCATCCAATGCATCCAATTTTCATATCTTTCACGTTGGATGACGCGAGAGTTTCAGGAGACCCCTTTCCCAGCTCCGAACTTCCCATGGAGGGCATCCGCATCCTTTGGCACCAACAGGTTTTCGTCCAGGATATCCCGTGGTTGTACCCCAAGTCTTGGGCAACCCAAGTGCACCTCTGACTGCTTGGGGGAACCCAACCATTCGTGGATTTACAGGGCCTATCGGCCTATATGACTCAATAGATATCTCCTCTCGAAACTCCAACCATCGGCATGCTACACCCTTTCGAACACTCCACAAGATTCCACCAGTGAGATTCAAATATAGACTTCAACATGAACTTCAACATGATAGAGAATATGATAGAGAATATGATAGAGAATATGATAGAGAATATGGTAGAGAATATGATGAATATGGTGAATATGGTGAATATGATTATGATTCCCATGGGAGCCCAAGTTGTTTCACTCAAAGAGTCTTGGCGCCGTGCTGCAGGCGCCTTGCATCGTCTTCATCGATGAGATCGATGCCATCGGACGTCAGCGAGGCATGGGGGCACGCTGTGGGCCAGATGGTGTGCTGAGTGAAGGTTCCGATGCTTAGGAAATGGGTCAATGATCATGCGATGATTATCATGATTCAAATGCGGAATAATGAGTCTTGATAAAGGTCAGTGGCTAATCATAGGAGATGTTCCTGAAAGGATAGTGGTGCTCAATGAGAAGGGAACAAGATCCAACAATGACGGAGATCTAGTCAATATTATGAAAACAATATCTCAGCGACAATGATCGATGACAGGGAAAGCTAACACACATTTTTGTGGCAAGGAGAAAGAACAGACGTTCTACGGAGAATTATGACCTGAGGCTTGCCACCTGAAGGCCACAGCAGTTTTCCAAGACTTGGTAGCTGATTTTGTGCCAGAATGTGGTTTGCAACAGTGAGGCTCGGGTTCCCAGCCATGTTCCGCCCCATCCACCACCATCCAGCACGGACAGGTGCTGGTATGGGCGGCGGAAATGATGAGCGTGAGCAGACTTTGAATCAGATCTTGACTGTCACATGGCAAGCGTTGCTTTCAGAGTGTGGCCAAAACCCACCAGGATGTGCCACGGGACAATAAGACCTCGAGATTTTGGAAGAGATTGGTAAATTCATGGAGAGAAAAGATTATCCTCCGATTATGAGAGTCTTCGGGAGGTATGTGGCCACCAACAACTTCTGAGAAAGTCGGATCAAACATGACCTTACCGCAAGTCTTGGGTGATTCTCAATATGAGTTGACAAGCCACTGATCAGTGGTGTTGGGATCCCCTTTGGTGGCAGGGGTAGCGGTGACAGTAGACGGTATGCACTAGAGACCACTCAAACGGTGAACGTAGGAAGCTCGCAGCAGCTTGCAGCAGCTGCATCTCTAAAGGAAAACGCATCAACAAGCAAACAAGTTGTCCCTTTGAGGAAAAAAATGTGACTGCAACATGCTATTTTCTGGCAAGGGAATGTGTTTCCAGCTGAGAATTCCCACAACCAGTGGCCAAGATCCCAGCATTAACCTGTGGATGACCATCCAGTGGTACAGGAAACAAGCACTTGAGCACTTGTGATGCGCAATTCTGGTGTTCAGTTGGCTGTGCCTCCGAACCGAATAAACTCCAAATGTTGAGGGATGATTAGAGTGAATATATAATTGGTGCTGACTGATACGCAATCAGCATTTATCAGTCAAAACGGCCCCAAACATCATGGTTTCTGAAGTCGGCCATTTTTCAGTTTATCCATGAGTTCTAGAGCTTTAAGAGGCAATGGCAAGGTTCAAGGGCAGGGGCACCGCAACAACCTCAAGTCACCGGAAATTGACATAGAGCCAAAAAAGATCAGCATATGAACCAAGCTCTTCGTCAGAATTTGTGGCGGAGCGGCCAAGTCTTGGGGATGTTCTTTTCAGGGAGGATTTTGCGCACTGAGGAAATGGATGGTTTCGAAGGCAGAGCTGGGGAGCTGGTGAGGACTGGTGACACGTTGAATGATTTCAGGACCGGTGGTTGGTTGCGATGTTACAAGGACAAGGGTCGGCTCTTCCATCAAGCTAGCCTTTAGGTTCCCAACAGAAAGAGATCCACTACCATTAGCAAAGAGTCAAAATCAACTCATCCAGGCTAAACGCAAAGCCATTGACCAGTTGACATCAGTTGACTCAGCTAATCAGCGTCACTTTGCAAGACCCACTTGCAATGGCAGCCCTGATCCAAACCCACGAGTTGAGTTCGTCATATAGTTTCATGTTTTGGTCGATCGGTTGATCAAAATCATTGGGTTTTATGGACTTATTGAAGTATACTTCCACAAGAACATTAACATTATAAAACTTATTTATTTTTTTGAGTTCGGACTTTTTTGACGAAAGCGGGACCGCAACGAAGGCAACAGCGGTGTCATCGTCGTGGCCGCCACCAACCGATCCGACATCCTCGACAACGCCTTGCTGCGACCTGGACCGGGCCGAAGGGAGATGAGTCGTCAACCTGCTGGTGGTGCCGGCTAAACAGGGACACCATGGGACACCATGGGACACCATGGGACACCTGCATAGAGCATATGTAGGTTTTGGACATAGACCTGGGGGGCAGATAGATCTGGCTGCTTCAAAAACTGGATTCCTGGGTTTCACATGTCTTTAACAGCCACGCCCCAAACACTGAATTGATTTGGGTTCATCTATGACTGCACGAGCGCTGCATTTAATGTTTCATCCTAGTGCTGGAAAAGCCTACTGGCTGGTGAAGGGTAGGCGGACTGTCCTCAGGAGGGAGCTCTTGAGCCCTGGTTATGCCGAAATTATGGATTGCAACGACCATCTAAGAATAGAAACGGGGTATGATCAAACAATGGACACAGCTGTAGTTCGTGAACTATGAAGATATTCCATCCACAAGTTTCATATCATTTATTGTGTGCGTTTGCAGCTTGTGTACCATTTGGTGCACCAGATGGGAATCCCTCTTTGCCATAGGGCTTGCTGCTGAAATTTTCGTTGATTGTGTGTTGTTTTCTCTGTTGGGGAGAGTTGTTTGTTCTAGCAACCTGTCGATTGATGTGACTCGTTTCATGTCGCAACACATGTTGCACCATTGACTTGCCGATTGTTGGCACAGCCATTGCTGTTTCTGTTTATCCTGGTTGGTTCATGGGTCATTAAGACGGCAAACCTCTTGGTCCTAGAGGGAACCATACCTGTTTTTCTGTCCTGCTTTTTTAATGTCGTATTCACAAGAGCGTGGTGGTTCTGAGGGTACTGGCTATAAAACATGCGGCTAATCATAGTGAATATTGTAAACCACTCATTCTATTTGAGTCACCACAGGTGATCACAGGTGATCAACCAGAAGCAAGACTTAGCCAATCATAGGTGCGAACTGCTATAGAGTACTTGACTACTAAGAGGTAATGGTTGACCATAGCCAAGCTTCGTTTTCCGTAGTCAACTTCAAGTAACTCATGGCCATACAGGACCTCAATGAATCACACTAAATTCATCAGTCAAGCTCATCGTGTACCAACTAGTTCATGGCAACTTTCTATGAATTAATTTTCACATTAGTCACATTTTCCATTCACATTTTTCGCTCCTTTGTCAGTTCTTGGAAAGCCTCCAACGCGTGAGTTGCAGGACGTTTCGACCGCCGTGTCACAGTGGGGCTGCCGGACGTCAAGGGCCGAGAGCAGATCTTGCAGGTGCACATCCGCCACTCAGATGGCATGCTTCAAAGGTGGAAGGCTTCGTAGAACGGGAACGATGAAGCCTTTAACCAACGGCTAATCATGATAGTCTTAATATGTCTTAATGGTGTGATAGGCTTCAGGATATTGGCTATGTTAAGAACTTGCCTGGTGGCTGCCCCTCAAGAATGGAAAGAAACGGACCTCCTGCCTGTGTCCACTTGAAAAAACATCAGTGCTCCGTGCTCGGGGGGCTTGTCATGAGCACTTCCATGCGCCTTAAAAAACTCAGCAATTCGCACAGCCATGCAGCAGAGCTTATGCAGGTATGTTCCATACATCTCACGCCTGATCTAGATGTGACTAGAAACACCAAACTACACCCTCTCCGCATAACGCTGGAATTGGAAAGTCCATCATGTGTCTATAGGCTCTAGCTCTTCTTCCAGGTGGTTGCTCCAACCCATACCCTTTGGCCGATTGGAAGACTGACTATTTATAGATATTGAAGATTCCCACGATTCCTTTATTGTGGAGAATGCGGCAGGGTGCCGCTTTAAAGGTATCCATGCTTCCATCCTCAACCAATCATGGAGAGTCAACTTCTAAGGCAACAAGAAGTTGGCTGAGAACATCACCTTGACTGAGATCGCTCAGCGCACAGCCGGTTTCAGTGGCGCAGACTTGGAGAATTTGATGAACGAGTCACCGGGCAGCACGATACAACGGGGTGTAGCCACTACGGGCAAGAGCAGTCAGCAAATGTGAGACCTGCGTTTAGATGCATAAATCCTGTTGTTTTGAACCCCATGGTTGGTGAAAAACAATGTTGATGGGAGTCAATCTAGCCAACCACCTGGAATGGATGAACTACCGGCAGGCTTTCATCCAGTACCCGGAATGGCATGAAACGCCCACCTGCAGTTCAAAACAGCTCCAAATTTCAATGATATTGTACCCTGGTTGTTTGTTGGAAAGTGAGTAAGTGAGATGGACATATGTAGATTATAGAGATGGGGATTGATCGACAGGTCTCAACAACAAAAATAGTACACCTTCGATGAACTATGTGGCACAATCACAGGGAAGTTGAAAGTGACTAAGCACTGGAGCGATGAATTCTGTTCCAACCCCTCACTTGGTCGTGGTGATGATGGAAATTAGTGAAACCCAAATAGTCAGCCTTTCATCAATAATATTTGATGATGCTCTTACATTACCAGTAGCCATTATGAAGCCAGTTGACCTTTCCACAACCATTGCCATTTCTCGCGAGTGCATCTCCTAGGAGTGCCATCCTGGCAGCTCGGCGCAACAAGAAGGCCATCACCATGGACGAAATCAACGACGCCACCGACCGAGTCATTGCAGGAGCCCATGGAGGAAGCGGAGTAGCTGCTAGGACCTCTATCAAATTAGACGAGAAACACATTACACAAATCCAACTCGGTCCCAGAAAATCACATCACACAAATTTATGAAAAGTGGCTGCAATGGGGTGTAGTGTTCCAAGAGGTGACTAAAATGTTTGTTTCTTATGACAAGGGAACATCCAGCCCTGCTCAGCCAGCCATCATCGTCAAGCATGGGATAATCCTCGTATTTTGGTACGATCGGATTATCCAAGAAATTTGGCACTTCTAACTAGGCAGTCCGGGCGAAGAAATAGAATTTGGAATGGAACAACCTTGTTCGTTTCCCCCAGAATTCTTTGGGTGGATGGTTTGGAGGGTACACACGATTTATGGACCCACTTAAGACATCTTAAGACATATCATTGCTTGGGCATCGTTTTTGACATGTTTTTTTTTTTTGTTCCGTGATTTAGTATCCTTTGTTATCCCAAACTTGTTGGGCTCACGGGAGAAAAGAAACATGTACTGTATTTTGGTGCCATATGAGTTGTGGAGAGCTCAGAACATACAGTATAGCTAACATGATCCGATCTCTAAATTTCGCAGTTCATGTACACATGCAAGCTGTAAACTAGTCAAAAATTGGAAGCTGTTTAAGTCATCCATTATATGTGTGAACTCATTGCAACTTATAGTTTTTGTTTTTCGTCAAGTTTGCTGATCTAAAGCACAAACTCAGCGGCAGGTTTGGAGGGACGTGCTTTGGCCGACAACTCTTCGAAGAAGCTCATCGCCTACCACGAAGCAGGTGGGGACAGCTCCATAAGGGTGAATGGTGGCTGAGAACGCTCAGCCGCCGAAATGAACCGCTTGAGAAACGCTGATGTCAACCTCGAAGCCAATCGACCGATCAACCAGGCAGCCAATTGACCGCTTGACAAAGCAGGCCCCCAACCAACCATTGGGATGAAGATATTGAAGAATGGTTGATCAATTACAAAGGTGTTGCAAATTCCCTGGTGATTTTTCAAACACTTATCATGATACTAGATGCTGCAGAACCAACCAATGGCAACCCTATGGAAATATGTCAAAACCAAATGCATTTTGTTCTTGAAGCTGTCGAAATTGGATGAGTTGGTGATGAAATAAATTCCACCAGTGAGAAGTGATCACTTCTAACTACACCGATATGAGTTACTATCAGATAGATCGTGGTAGAGAAGAACTGTTTTGTTTGAAGCAGGAAGCATCAGGAAACTATGTAAAGCGCTCTTAAAATTTTGAAACTGCTGAAAGGGAGCCGAGCAAAAGATCGACTGAAGGTTCGGCTAACCTGAGGTCCACCGCCTCAACATGATTTGGGACTGCGATTTGGGGCATCCTTTGAAGGAAAAACCTACCCCCGCGGTTGGTAAATCACAGCAATCTCAGCCAACCTCTCCGCATGATGGTGCTGAGGTCTCCAGCTAGGACCTGGCCAGATGGTCATCAAACAATTCGGAAGGATTTCTTCACAGATTAGCGACTGTCCACCATGAGTCACTGCCATAGCTCATTAACCATCCCTAGCCATGATCGTTGGCCGAAGCCAGCCATTGTCAACCATGGAACCGACCTATCTTCACGGTTCCGAAGCACCCCATCACCTGCGGAGGCCATGCCATCGTCGGAACTCTGCTGCCATATCACGACGCAGTGAACAAGGCAGCGCCAGCACATGTCAACATCCACTGAAATGATGGATGCCACTTACCAACGATGGCTAATGATGGCTGAATTCAGATGATTTAGAATGGATTTTTGGTGAATGATGGTTAATGGTGTTTGGTGATTGATTGCTGGTTGTCATTGCTGGTTGTCAGCAGGCAACAATTATTGAATGATTATTGGTTGAAATATTTTGATGGATGATAGCACAATAGTTAACACTGATGATTGATAGTTGTTGCTGTTGGATCATGGCGACTAACTTTATTTGGTCACGGCTGACATAGGGAACAAGCATCAGCAACAAGAATCACAATTGGTATATTTAACGATGGCACCCCAACCCATTTACAAACAACATTTTGTTTGGAAAATCCCATTCACCACAATCAACGGCTTCCGAACTTCCAACCGATATTTTTCGAGCAAAACCGTGGACTTCCGAAGAGCACGCCAGGCGCAGGCACTTTCATATAGGATTCTCCACAAAGTCCTGAGTTCTTCCACCCTCAACAAGTAACTCGCTGAGAAGTGACATCACCCTGAGTCACCCATGGTTCTTTTACATGTGGGTCATTTGTTTAGACAATGTCGAAGCAACGAAGGGGTCTAAGTGGTAACACCGAGAGTTGACCTTTGGACTACTGACGCTGCACAGCGTTTCCCCAAGAACTTTCGGGTGCAAAGTGGTACTCCCAGAGAAGTCCTGCTCAGCCTATGAGAACGCAAATAATTTTCTTGAACTATACTTGATTGCAATTGCAAGAATTTGGCCAGACACACGTGATACTGTTTTGGCATTGCACATGAGCTTACATAGCTTGGGTGTGTATCAGCTGCCAGGTTTTCAGTCCTAGTCAGAGCATGCGTTTTGTAGCAAGTCATACCCTATTCCAGTCACAATGTTTGTCCACTAGAGTAGCTCGTCATGTATTTGCATTGATACACGGACATAAAAAGTGTTTATAGATACAGTTCTCTCCAAAGATGTCAGATATACTGAGTACACATGGATTTTGATACAGTTCCCTCTATGGATTTTCGTGGTTGCTGTGCAGAGGGTGGCCCGTGGCCATCCACCTTGTGCCAGGTCACCGTGATCCCTCGCGGCCAAGCGAAAGGTCTCACCTGGTTCACTCCTGGTGAGGACCGGGGAAGGTCTCCGCGAAGCTGTTGAGTCAGAGGAACTGAGGTGATACTTCCCTAGACTGCGATCAACCAACCAGCTATCATGTCATCATTAAGTACAGATTTTTGACCAGATATGATCAATCTTGTCATCTCGTCGTCAGTTATGCGACTAGCTATTGACCTGATTGGCTTTTCTGTTATCGTTAGGATATTCCAGGACAAGACCCACTTCCTGTTGTTTCCCGGGTTCCTGCAGCATTGTCTTTGCCATCCAACTTTGCCAAGTATCACGAAGCAGCAGCAGCAGCAGCAGCAGCAGCAGCAGCAACAGCAGGCAGTAGCAGTAGTCGTAGTAGTAGTAGTAGTAGTAGTAGTAGTAGTAGTAGTAGTAGTAGTAGTAGTAGTAGTAATAGTAGTAGTAGTAGTAGTAGTAAAAATGAGGGCGCTCCCAACAGCTAAGTACCTGCTCTGCTGATGATTTCAAATTGATCTTCATATGGATTCTTCGCCACTGCAGTTGCACGCGGCAAATTTCCAAAGGACCAGAGCTTGATCTCCGCTGCCATGCTCAAGGCGGGACATCTCGCGGCGGCCAATTTCTTCAGAAAACCACCGAAAACAAATATGGATAGCCGAAAACAAATATGCAAGTGTAGACAGACGTACAGAGTTAAAAAGGTAGAGATAGATGGATAGATAGACAGATAGATAGATGGACAGATAGATAGATAGATAGATAGATAGATAGATAGCTGGGTCGTTTGGAAGGTAGACAGGCACAGGACTGGTGAGGAATCCTAAGGATTGAAATGCGGAATATCGGGCTCATGATAGTAGTCTAACACGGCAAGAGTTGATAGAGCAGCTCGCACAGATCGGAAAAGATACGTGACTTGAGCGCCACATATTTTTTTACATGGGCGTGAATGACCACGAATATCCCTCAAAAATACATTCCATTTTCGCAGTCCTAGAAGTCAGATCATTTTGTGGATGGCTCAGTAGTTCTTCCCCAAAGTTCCCAACTGCTTGATAAAATTGAAGCGAACTCTGGAGAAGAGTTTAAGTTTTTACCAGTGCCATGTGCACCTTTTGCAAAAATGCGTCGCGCGGGAAACATCCACGCTTTCCTATGGGATTCTTTCCACCTAGGACCTATCCCCTCACATAGTTGATGCAAATCATCACCAGGCAAAAGGTTTCTCGTGATTTTTACCTTTCTACCCATTGTTGTGATTTTATTTTGAAAAAGAACACCACCAGCCACTGCCGTCACTGCCATCACCATTCTCAGTCATGATATTTCTACCATTGCATCTTCTTACTACTACTGTGTGTTGCAACTGATCCCCAACCATTGTTAACCATCATTCTGAATCCCATTGCTATTCCTATCACTCTTCGTCAAAGTTGACTATTGCTGTGATGCTTGATTCTCAATCATCATCAATCATCACTATCAATGACTAGTCATCGTTTGCCTATCATGAATCATGATTCGCCACTATCATTCATTGTCAGCCACGACACCAAAAGAACGACCATTTTCATGATCAGAGAGGCGTTAAGATCAACATGGGTGACCATCCTCAACCGTCATGACAGACCATTATCTCTTAGGACATATCCTAAGCCTTTATTGCACCAAGCCAGTCTTACCGTCAATCTGAACCACCTGACCTTCATAAGATGCAGTGTAGACAGTGTAGAATGAAGATGAATGAAGAAGTGTAGATGAAGTGTAGTCTTTTTTCATGCAGCATTCGAAGACATGTCGAGCACCACGGTGTCAGGCGCGCATCTCCGGAGCCCTGGGTGGCCGCGCCGCTGAGCAGCTGGTCTTCGGCACCAACCAGGTGACCACAGGTGCACTCCGGGAATCCTTCCCTGTGAGATGTTGACTTTGTGGATCTATCGTGGATTTTTTGTCAGATTTGTTTTTTGTTGTCATTTTGTGCGTTACTTTCTTTGTGATCTCTGAATCAAAAAGTGAGTCCAAGAAGGGTTGCACACAAACGTCATGCGATGAACGAGGTCGCAAGAGGAAGAATATAAATGACCAACCGTTTTCAAGGAAAGATTTTTTGCGGTTCTAAGAATCACAGTTTCGGAGGGGTAGAACAGTCACACTGGTCCATCCACCTGGAGGAAGTTCATGATAGGAGACAATAAGCAATACACAAGAAACAATGACAGAAAGGTGCATCATGACCACAACCACCAATGACAAACATAATATGACTGAAGACATCAATAGAAGCATGTATTTGTAGAGAGTTCAAATTCATTGATCTTCCAGTCGGGCTGGTTGGTTCGCACAATCAAAAGAATAATTTCATCCAAGACTGCTTAGTGCTTCAACAAAAACAAATGGTTTTTTGAACGCGATCTGAGGGTAACAACTCATTGGAAGACCAGGAGTAAAAAGATCCGTCCACAATAAGACTGAAGCCTTGGACAGTGTTTAGGAGGAAACGTGGGGAAATGACGTGCAATGACGTGCAATGAATCCATCTCTGTGGAGGGCCTAAGACCCAGCAATGCGAAGAAGATGAACAAAAGAGAAGAAGATGAACAAAAGAGAAGAAGAAGAAGAAGAAGAAGAAGAAGAAGAAGAAGAAGAAGAAGAGAGAAGAGAGAAGAGAGAAGAGAGAAGAGAGAAGAGAGAAGAGGAGGAAAGAAGAGAGAAGAAGAGGAAAGAAGAGAGAAGAAGAGGAAAGAAGAGAGAAGGGAAGGGAAGAGAGAAGAAGAGGAAAGAAGAGAGAAGAAGAATGAGAAGAAGAATGAGAAGAGAAGAATGAGAAGAAGAAAAGAGAAGAAGAGGAAGAAGAGGAAAAGGCACAAATTTAGCGCGTTTCCCCGCGGCACCTCCAAGGTCAGGGGATTCTGAAGTTGCTTGGTGATTCGTTGATTTTTTGGAATGCAACCAACCTGCTGATTTGGATAAATACTAAATAAGTATAAATAAGTATAAATAAAGTATGATTTAGTCTTATTTAGTATTCGTTGATAAAAATCTATCCACAACTTTTCATCAACTTAGCAGCCACAAAGCTGAAGCCGCTGCCACGGGTTCGGTGCTGCATGTGTTGTGCTTCAGGCGCAGGTGGCGACCTGCAGCAGGTGGAGCGCATGGCCCGGGCCATGGTGACGCAGTTCGGCATGTCTGACGTGGGTCCCTTGGCTGATCCAGGCCAGATATCTCCCAGTTCTCCCATGTTTTTCATCATGTTTGGAGAAAACGTGATTTCAATAACAAAGAATTTATGACTAGCTGAGACATACTTAAATTGTCTTCGAGTCATTTTCCGTGTAGCTGGCTCTCTTGAACTTACTTGGATCGTGCTGTAACCATTTAACACCATTTACCACCAAACTTTTCCGGTGAGGCCCCATCTCTGGGGAAATGCCGGGTCAACTTTGGGGCGACTCCTCAATAGTGATTCGTATAAATGCTTCATTATAGTGTTTGTCACACTTGTGCGAAGCTGTCCAAGCTGCTTTCAATGTCCGCAACAAGCCATCTTAAGATTTAGGACCAAGCTTGAGAGCAAAATGCCTCAATTTATGGCCACATCCATTCGTCAACTTTGCTACGGAGATGAGATTGTGGGAACCCCTCCACGACACCATTCTCCCACTGCCCGGGAGAAGGCCAGATGATTGGACCGTTCTGTTGGAACAGTTTCAATCATTAAGCTTATGGCATGTAGATCGCAGGGTCAGACTGCGAAGGTGCAAGTCCAAGGGTTGATGCGCAACACAAGAACATACTCATGTACAGGAATGTGCCGCATGTTATTATTGATGCCATTTTTTGACACGATTATGAAGAGATGTGATTTTGTTGCTTCATCATTTGATTTTATGATACAGGCATCATGACCATTACAAGCCAACGGGAACCATTATTGATGCCACTATTACTATTTCTGAATCAAGATATGAATAAGGCTCTATTAGATCTATTCATTGTTTTTTCCGCCATGACATCCAGCTTTGTGTTTTTTCGAAGCTTGGAGGCTTGGCCACCCAGGTTCCATCGCCATTGATGACGGCGGCTTCATGGGCCCCAACTACTCCGAGGATCTGAATCAAAAGATCGACAACGCCATCAAGGACTTGAGAAGAGTCCGAGTGCATCCGAGTGCATCCGAGGGGTTGGAAAGTTGGCCACGGATGTTGTCCTTGACAATCGCTAACCATCACTAGCTATCACGAACCATCGCAAACCATCGCTTATCATCATTGACCATGATCAAAAATCAACCATCGTGGACAGTTTCTAGTCGATCTGGTCTCAGTGGGCATGGTGCAGGATGTTTCAGTTGGTGTTCGTGCAGTTTGTTGTGGGTGTTTGCCACTTGGGCATTTGAAGGATCTGGGTATAGGATGATCACCGACAACAACCCAGTAACAACAGGCTAGTGCGGTGACTACTGGTTTGACGGCAGCCAGCAACGATGTCACCGCAGGACATCTCTGATGAGTGCTACTTGAAAGCGCAGGGACCCCAGAAACCAGGGACCTTGGAGCAGATCGACCAACCAAGGGTAGCTTCGCAGTCCCAAAAACGGCGTGCAGACATCGTACTGAGCACATGTGCTGCACATGTGAAGGCTGGTCAAGAGTGATCAGCTCAGCAAAGCTAGTTAGCGTTGTCGGATGTTGTCGGCACCTGTGGTTACCATGCGTTTATCAAGCAAACAAGGTCATGACTTTTATCCCCCCGAATTGGTATTTCCAAATCAACGTTGACAATGTCAGCAAATGACATTCTAGGACAACCTCACCCAAGGGCTACAAGCTCTATGGAGGTAAAAATCTGCAATCATGTTGGACTACCAGCCGATTTCCGAAGGGACCCAACATGACATTTTTTTAAAACCAGGGGTTGAAGAGAATGGCATAGCTGTGGCATAGCCTCAGCCAACGTGGCAGTTCTCGCAGCTAAACCCTTCGGAGGCGATGTGTCATGTTGAACATGACACCGACATCCACGGAGCCTCAGGCTGACCATTTTGAGCGACAACCGCGCTTGCTTGGACCGCGTGGCGGACGAGCTCTGCGAGAACGAGACCATTTCAGGTGCGCCATGTGTGTACCCATGGGACTTGGTTGTTGGTACGATTGGATTCAAAAAAAGAAACATAAAATAAGTAAATAAATAAATAAAAATAAATAAATGAATATATATACTATATGTAAACGTATTCTTCAAACTAAAGCATAGGTATTTAGATGATCATACAATTCACATAAATGTGAAGCAAACATGCCATGTTTTACCCATGCTGTGCCATGAATGTTGGTATAATTACGAAGAGCAAGATTTGGTGTGGGATCGAAAGAATCTACTTCCATCTACTTCCATTTTTTGCGCGTACTTGATCTAGATCTCAATAAAGTTAGGGCAATCTCTGCGCCATCATGTTCTGGTTCTATCATGTTCGGCCATCACAGCCACTGGAACTGACCACAACCAATTGAAAAGAAACCCATCCATACCAAAGTATGAAAAAGGCGTTTGTCCCCACCAATTACTCAGTGTCATTTCCCGGTTTCAACAGGTGACAGGCTGCGTGAGCTGGTGGCCGAGTACACCGAAGTTCCGCAGAAGTTGGCGGCTGCTGGGGACCTGGGGACCTAAGCCGTGGGTTGAAAGGATGCTTTTCGAAGCCAGTTTCAAATTCCAGAGATTGACAAACTATGGACAGAGACAGTTGCTTCCATGTTCTTTCCTGTTGGCAACTCCAAGAAGAAGCAATCAGCTGTCAGTTTGCGAAGCTGTTCCTTTTGGGAAGCAGATAGCCATAGCAACAACACAGCTGGAAGCAACTGAGGTCTAAGCCTCTCTCTGAGAGTTGAAGCGAGGGCAGCGCTGAAGAATTTCTCAAGGAGGGGCCCTTTGCGGTCCTTTTACCGTGTTTGAACTGGGCAAGCTCTCGCCTTACACCAGGAGCCGCACCAAGTCCAAACAGATCGATGCAATGCAGTTGTGCGTTCTTCCGGCCCTGGTGTACAACCAGCACTGGCTGGTGGGGCCATGGTCCCGTTTTGAAACCATCAGTCAAGCCTGAGCAACTCACAGTTCTTCATGAGGGTTCAAGCCAGCTTGAAAAGGCAAATGGGGTGATGACTTCTAACGTGTTTTCCAAACAGGCATGAATTCAGGGTGTTTGCTTTGCATGGAATTATTGAATTTGATTTCATGAAGAGATTCTTGTATTTTTACTTTGGCGAGTGCCCATCTGGTCAATCAATAGATGAGCGTTGATTCTCTTGAGGGCATAAGAGGCACAACTTGCACTTCCCAATCTACCGTTCGCAAAATATTCATCATAAACCTCTCGAATCCGAGAATTAATCCGTGATCATCAGGGACTCTGCGCAGACTCCCAAAAAAGTCGGGTTTTCTTCACCGTAGTCAGCTTGCGGAATGCCTCTAGGCCGTCGTGTGAGATGGACCACCCTTTCTGGACACCTGACCTACGATGACCTACCATGACCTTCCTGCACCGATCATGCGCATGTGGCATCATGATTGTATTGTAAATGTTATGGTGGTATCAGTTAGGAGCTGCCATGGGTTTTCACCCACACTGGGAGTCGTTTTTTTTTTTAATGCAACAGAAGTCAAGTCGAGGAGTGATGGTTTCAAGCTTAGATTTTTTGAAAATTTTCGAGCCGGAGCTCTTGTATAGTGAGGGTTCAAGTACAGGGATGTTTAATGTTGCCACGTGGCCCTTGTTTTCAAAAAATGTTAGCTGTTGGATTGTAGACAAGTTGCTTGTAGTTGCTGATGTTTCTTGTACAGAATCGCGCATGAATCAAGTCTGCGGTCACTTGGTCACTTGCCCTCATAGCTTCGTGCTTCACCCGTCACAGTGCAATCCATGCTCCAAAACGCTCATGCATTCGATTGATTTCGGTGGCACTGTCGGGACCCGTTTGGAACATTGAACAGGTATTTAATTTCGGCAGGTGTTCGCAAGGAGCATTTGTCGAGTCGCAATTCTGTGGAAAAGAGACCTGTGTCGCTTTAAGCAGGTCCCATGTTGCTGACTTTGTTTGAAGCCTTTCCTCTCAGTCTGCCTTGTGTTTTGCTTCCCTGCCATTTTTTCCACTCCCAGGTGCTTCATGTGGTGCTTCCCGCGTTGGTTTTGCTGTGATCCTTTGATTTTAAGGCTTCAACACTTCACAGGGATCAGCTGACTCGATGGAGGGGATGGTTTTGCCGCCAGGTGTACGACATCCTGAAGCATTTGTGGCGTCTCACATCATTTCACTCATATTAGTGTTATGGGTATGTTATGGTTATTTGTATATGCATGGTCAACTCGGAATCCAACTTGCGAACCAACCAGCAATCATGGTTCAAGACTTGCTTGGTTACCATCTTTCTCCATGACCTTATCCTCGTTGGTTGCATCCTAATCATCCAGCTAAAGTGGCAGGAAAGAAGGATATCATTGGATATTTGGGCACTGGTTGCGTTTCCTGCTGTATTTGTTGACATCTATATTCTTTTGGGATCAATTTGCCACATACTTTGCATAGATAGTCAGATGTGGGGTGCCTAACAAGAGAAAGTCCAAATGCATGCGTACACAAATCAATGCAACTGAAAATGCTAAATATGTAGATGAACATCCTCTCCGTTTTGCCTTTCGCTGTGGCTGGTGATTTGCCAGGGATCCCTCCCAGGTGGTTCAGGATTTCTTCAATGAAAACCCACGACCATATTCAGGGCCACGATCTGACATTCCCTGAGGGCTCCGTTGCGCTGGAGGCGACAAATGGACAAGTCAATGGGCACCACATGGCACCACCGAGCACAGAATCTGGGTCAATCAATGACATCGGCTTCATCGGCTCATTTTGATCGTTGTTTGTATCCGGTGTCAATTGCCGCGCGGTTCACACTACTCTGGCAAGCCAAAGAAAAGCTCCTTGGATGATGCACTCAGCAGAAGCATAGATAGGCATAGAACGTGAACACCCAATATAGTGCAATCAGGAAAGCCTAATATATTCGCACAATCGCAAAATTTCAGTTTGGTTGAGCTTGATCGCTTACAACCGAGATACTGGTAGAACAAATAGGTTCAACATCCAACTGTGAACTGTTCGGTTCTTTGGAAACAGTGAAAAGTTCAGACCATCCGAAAAGGGAAAGTGATGGTCACCTTTGGAATCGAAAAAGATCTGACTAAGCCATACTAAGCACTGTGTTTAGTCGAACTTTGATCAACGCCCCACGACGCAACTGTCGAAGCCCTCAACGGCACTGCCAGCGATCTCTGTGAGGCTCTGCGGGAATCCTTTCTGTCGAAGGCAGCTCGAAAAACAGTTCAGAAAGAAAGACATTTGAAGAAGCTGAAGTTTAATCATGTTTAATCTCCTTCATTTGATTTCTTTCATCTAAATGCATTTTTCTCATCTCTTGAGAATTATCGTTCTTCTTCGAACCAATTCATTGGGAACTTTCATAACCAAGGATGGAAGATTATAAACAACCACAAACAGAAGAACTCTTAATGACCATTATCAAAAACTATCATCGCTGAACCGCATCAACTTTTTGGATGAATGCAAACTGATGAATGCAAACAGTATCAAGAACATTCATTGGAGAATCGCCATTTTCGATAGGAATGCGGAACGCAATTGCCTCTTCATACCTGGACAATTGCACTCAAAGAATAAATGCACCAGAAGAATGTCCAGCCAAACTACCCAAACAAAAACCAGTTGGCAAAAACCGTCACGAACATGCACAGAACAATCGAAAGGAACACCACCAGGACACCCAAAAAACGCAAAGAGTTAAGAAACCACAGGGGAAAAATTAAGAACACATGTGTGTTTCAAAACTGTCAGTTTTGTGTTGAGAAATCCTCTAAGGAGTAAGCTGAATCTGATTTTCACCGAAATGTGGGATTGCGTTCCGACAATTTGCAACGCGTCGTTTGCGGGGCGTGGAATCTTCCTTCAACAGATGGACGAAGACCTGAGAAAACCTTCGCAACAGACCTGATCACCGGCTTTGTTGCAGTATCACGAAAGGCAAATACGTTTCAAAACTCAAAATGGTTTACGCAGCGTCGCTACTCTGCGTTGTGCATCTTCATGTTGCGCGTTTTGGCAGTGCATTCGTAGTCCACTTGGTCGTCAGAGAGAAGATCGTGCCTGGAGCACCTGGGAAACGCCTTTTGATGCGTGGCGCAGAATCAAAATTGTTCGTTTTCTATTTCTTTTCTTATTTTTTAAATCTTTTATCTATTTGCTTTGTGATTCGATTGATTCATCGATCTGTTGCCTACTACTCTTACCCAGTCTAATCGGTTGATCTGAGTATTGATCTGTCCAGTGATGGACCTGCTGAACTACTTATCAGTATAGATATCTCTTTATCCATCTATCAGTTTTTGAGTTCAATCTTAGTTGCTGAAACGCTACCCAACAGACCCGTTCATGTTGCATGGGGCCACCAATTCACAAAGTACTTTGCGACAACTTGATGTCAATTTGTACATTTTGTTCTCGGACAAGCCAACGTCGCGACAGCTTCGAGCAACTTCAAACGCGGGTTGATTGCACCCCTGTTCCAATCACTTGATTTATTTCGATTTCGATCTTGTTTGATTTTGCTGAACACCAAGTCAATGATTTCGATTTACTCATTTATTTGTGTGTCATTTTGGGCAAAGGAGGCCGAAAAACGGAGCAAGTCACCGGCAGAGACCACGACTGGTCGCTTGACGGCGCGCGGCAAAGTGCCAACGTGTCAATGAAGAGCAATTCTCACCGTTTCGTGTCCAGAACAACGCTATGTTTTTGCACAGGCCAAGCGTGTCATGAAACAAACATCGCAACACTTTGCGCTGTTCTTCGACCGCTTGTGAAGAAAACATTTCCGGCAACATACGGCAGCCCAATTGACCTTCATTTCCACAAAAGCGCTGGTCATTCAACTATCGCCCAAGTCAGCTGATTGAAAAGCACAATGTGCAAAAATGCAGCCCATTTGAAGTGCACGAGGGGGTGAAACAAAAGACCCGTTCATGTTGTCTCGGCCCACCAAAAAAAGAAATACATTGCGGCAAATTTGTGTCAGTTCCTCCGTTTTGTTCTCATTTTTGTGCATCCGAGAAGCAAACATCGCCACAGCTTCGAGCACGCTCGCATTTTTTGTCACTGTGACTCCTGGTACTGTTCAAATTTCAACTGCCCAGGAAACATTTTTGATATTTTTGCATTTGGAAAAACATGACGGGCAAAGCATTGAAAGAACGCCCATCATGCGGCCCAACGTCACAGTTTTGGATGGTGAACCTTTGGGAATGAAAAAACACACGAACAGAATGCCTTGCCCAAGTAACTTTGCCCGTGCCCATCAATGCGTGGCCGCATAGTCCATGTAATGTGCTTATGGAAAAAGCCGTTGGCAGAGGTATCAAACGTTGGAACTCTCACCGTGGTGAAGAGCCGCTGTTAGGGAACAATTCCAACACCTGGGAAATGCTGGACGGGGCCATGTGTTGCAACCGTTTCTATTTTTTGCAAAACTGTTTCTGGGTTTCCAATGTCTTTCTTTTCATGGTTTATCAGTTTATCTATCTATCTATTTATCTATCTATCTGTCTATTTGTCTTACCATCTATTTTATTCTATTCTATATTATTCTTATCTCTTCTGCATATTTCTTTGAGTCGGACAAGGTGCGTAAACGTTGGTCAGGGCCCTCCAAGACTGCCATTTGTTGCCACTCGCGTGCATTCCAATGATGCGGATTTTGTCCGAGGAAAGAAGCGCAGAAGAAGTTTTCTTTTTTTTTTTCTCTCTCTCTCTCTCTTTATGTTATAGAACTATCGTTAATTTACATATATTCGTCTTTGTCTTCCCATTTTGTGTCTTTGTTAAATCGGTGTACACCTTTGGAGAAGCAAACATCGCAACACATTGCGCTGTTCCAATTTCGACAGCGGAATTCTTCAATGGAGTTTTGAGATGTCATTGTTTCCCCATTTTTGTTGTCCATGTCCGACGCTCTCTGTGCTGCGGATTTGAAACGGTTGGCGAATGCAGCTGTCATGTCCATGTTGTGCACTACAGCAGCGACCTGCCAAGGCAATCCGCAAAGTCGCCAGTTCTTGAGAAACGAAGTCTCAGATTACAACATGCGCAATCGCCGCAATCTGAGAAGCGAAATGCAAAGGAGACGAAAGGGCGATCCCAACACCTTCGAAGAACCGCCGCTCAAAACAAACGGTTTCCCAATGGTAAGATGAAACAACAATGTTCCATGTTAGTCCACTCTTCCGAAACTGTTGCAGGCATTCGGAAGACATTCGGAGCTATCTATCTATTTGGCTGTAATTTTTATCGCTCTTTCTTTCTTCCTTTCTTTCTTTCTCTATCTCCATCGATCCGTGCACCGCTTGTACACGTATGTCCTTCTTGATTTATCGTATTTTTTTGACAATCTTATAGATCTTACCGGTCTTATCCATCAAATCGCACTTATCTATCTTATCTATTTTATCTATCTGTTCCATCTACAGTGCTCCATCTTATCCCTTCTATCAACCTCATCCATCTAATCTTATCCGTTTTATTCATCTCATCATATTGTCAATCTTATCTGCTTTATCTGTGTTATCTTATATCTTCTTCATCTTATCCCTCTCACATGTCCATCTGAAGTATCATGTTTCATTGTTTGTCACTTCTTTCGATCTTATCTATTTTATCCTTCCTATTCGTATTACCTATCTTATGCCTCTCATCTCTCTTAGCTTTCCTATCTATGGTATCTATGTTATCCTTTATGTGCACCTTATCTATCCTGTATTTATTGTCTACATATCTGATCTATAGTATTTATACTATCTATCTTATCGATCAGTCTTATCTTTATTATATCATATCTATCGTATTTGTGCTATACAGTTTATGCACCTCATCTATCTTATTTCTTGCCGATCTTGTCGTATTTATCCTATCCACCTTGTCTATCTTATTGATCCTATCTTTCGTATGTGTGTTATCCATTTTACGCATCATCTCTATGGTATTTTCTGGTCTATCATATCTATCTTATCTACTTGTATCCTGTCTGCCTTCTCTATCTTATCTCTCTTTTACATCTCTCCATAGTACCTATTTTATCTATTCTATCGACCCCCATTATATACTTTATTTCTCTTCTCTATCCAGTCCATCTCAGCTATCTTATTTATCTCATCAATCCCATCTATCTTGTCAATGTCATTTTTTGGTCTCTCATCTATCTTATCCATCTTATCCATCTTATCTATTTTTATGTCTCTTATCTATCTTATCTATAATGGTGGTGGGCTCGCGCCCCGCCTGACCCCCACATGAAGCCCACATAGTAGCAGCAGCAGCTGTCGTAGTCGTAGTCGTAGCAGCAAGAAGTAGTAAGTGGTAAATATTAAGTGGAAAGTAGTACGTAGCAAGTAGCACGCAGCAAGTAGAAAGTACTAAGCCGTAAGTAGTCAGTGGCAAGTAGTCAATCGAAATTTGTAATTGGAAAGTAGTAAGCAGGAAGTACAAAGCAGAAAGAAGTACGCAGTAAGTAGCAAGTAGCAAGTAGCAAGTCGAAAGTAGTCAGTAGCAGGTAGTCAGCAGCAGAAAGTTGTAATTACTGAGTAGTAAATAGTAAGCAGTAAGCAGCAAGGAGTAAGTAGAAAGTCGATAGTAGAAAGTAGCCAGCAGTGAGTAGTAAGTAGTGAGTAGGAAGTAGAAAGTAGGAAGTAGAAAGTAGTCAGTAGGAAGGAGAGAGTAGGAAGTAGGCAGAAGAAAGTAGGAAAAAGAAGGTAAAAATCATTAGCAGCAGCAGTACTAGCAGCAGTGGTAGTAGCAGCAGCAACAGCAGCAGAGCAGCAGCAGCAGAGCAGCAGCAGCAGCAGCAGAGCAGCAGCAGCAGCAGGAGTAGTAGGAGGAGTAGTAGTAGTAGTAGTAGTAGCAGTAGTAGTAGTAGTAGTAGTAGTAATAATAGTAGTAGTAGTAGTACTAGTAGTGGTAGTAGTAGTGGTAGTAGTAGTAATAAAAACAGTAGTAGTAGCAGTAGTAGTAGGAATAGTAGTAGTAGTAGTAGTAGTAGTAATAATAACAGTAGTAGTAGTAGTAGTAGTAGTAGTAGTAGTAGTAGTAGTAGTAGCAGTGCTACGAGCAGTAGTTGTAGTAGTAGTAGTAGTAGTAGTAGTCGTAGTGGAAGAAGAAGAAGAAGAAGTAGTAGTAGTATAGTAGCAATAGCAGTAGCAGTAGCAGTAGCAGTAGTAGTAGTAGTAGTAGTGGTAGTAGTAGTAGTACTAGTAGTAGTAGCAGCAGTAGTAGTGGTAGCAGTGGTGGTGGTGTTGGTGATGGTGGTAGTAGTGGTGATGGTGGTAGTAGTGGTGGTGGTGGTGGTGGCAGTAGCGGTAGTGGTAGTGCTAGTAAAAGTTGTAGACTTGAAAGTGAGAGAAAAAAGTAGTAAAAAAATCAGTGATGGCAATGATTTATCTCGAGCATGAATGGCGGTGTCGATCGTGTTGATATTTTTTTTTGCGCGCGCGCCTTTTTTTACTGCACGAAAAAGTCTGTTTTCTGGTCCGGTGTCACACTCCCAGCTTCCGCTGACCAAGTGCCGGGCCACTTGGGTTTTGGGGGTGGCCAAAGTCCAACGCCGCCTGGGCTCCTTCAAGGTCAACCATCATCATCAGGCCTACCTGACCAAGGTGGTTGGTTCACCAGACTATCCAACAGTGACGCTGCGTGGGTTTCAGCCGTGCGCAACAACAAAATATCATCAGCGAAATGAAGGTCCAATAAATTGGAACCACGATCACCCAAATCCATGCCCATGTGCTCATACTCTTTCCTCCACAAAGCCATCCCATATTGCAAACCAGAATTGAAAACATATGGGCTTAAAACGCGCCCTTGTCGCGCACCAGCATGAATGTCAAAATGTTGGCTTGTGTCTTCGCCATACCATGTGATCGGAAAAACCTTGCTCCCGCAAAGCGCGCCACAGTTTTTGCCAACATACTCGGTCAACAGCCTTGGACAAATCAAGGCTGACCATCCAGAGAGGGCAATTGTGTGTCCAGGTCTTGTCTAAGACCACATGCACTGTGAGGAGGTGTTCTTCAATTCGACGGCCTGAGCGAAACCCATGCTGTTCTTCAGGCTGGGCATTGTCCAAGTTTTGCTCCATTCGACCCAGTCAGTCAGTCAGGCCTGCACGCCCACTTGTGGGGCAGCCCATTCAGGGCACAGGCAGTTCGCAATGACATATGTACATACCCAGAAGCACTTGCCTAAATGTCACTTCCACAAAAGTGAATGAATTCCAAACCACCTCGTTTGCCGCCAAATCGTGCCAGTGCCCGAGTTGTTTGTAGCGACAAAATTGTTCCAATTGAGTTGACCAAGATGCGGTTGGTCGACCCAAACGAGCACGTTCATCCGGCACAGGGTTCCACAGAAAAAGGCGTTTCGCCCAACGTTGTGGAGGAAGTTTTGCAACACGGCCTGCAAATTTCCAATGTTGAGCCAAGCACACCCGCGACCAAATAGGGATGCCAGCACGTTGTATTTGAACTTCAACCCGTTCGGTCCAAGTATGGAGAACTTCATGCCACGGAGCAGCCCAATCTGTCTTAACCAAAGGCCCGACAATGCGCCGAACAAGTTTGTTCAAGGTTATCAAAGCCGGGGGCGCCCGTCGGCCCCTGCTGTGCAGTTGCCTGGGGGCCACGCGCCTGAGCACCTCTGGTGTCCGCCTCGGCCAGGTGTAGCCGCCTTTAGGGCGCGCATGGCCTCGGTTGCCGGGTCTCTGCTCTACTGGGCAGTCCTCCTGGCTGCTCTTCCCGGCTCGATCGGGCCGAACTGCAGGGGCCCAGAGCACCCTTCATTGGACACACCAATAGCTCCAACCTGCAACTCCTTGCCCGAGCTCGAGCGCATCAACCGGAAACAGCGCCGAGCCTTGACCAGCTTCTTGAATGCTAGCTGGGGCCGGTCGGCTTTTCCTTTCCACCACTGGAGGGGTCGGCTGCCCACTCGTCATCCACGCTGGCACGGCTGGCCAGCCCATGGCGTCCGGTTTGGTGAGGCTTCTCATCCAGGCCCCCAACCTGGAACACCATTGGGAGGGGAACGCCAACAAGATCGAGAACGATCCCCTGTGCGTGGGCAAGCGCCAGCGCCAATGCAAGTGGAGGTGGATACACGGGCCTTTTGCCCTGTGCCGACCTGCCCATGCTCCGACCCTTTAAGGGCACGCGGTTGGCGCTCGGCCTCCGCCATGCAGAGCCACATCGATGCACACCTGGCTGGATCCATCTCGGGCGACGTCCCTGCAGCCTGGCTGGCCCAACACAATCGCCAGCGATGCCCCGTCTGTGGCCTTAGCGTCTCCCGCCC
>VSDK01021496.1:174085-188275 GCA_009767595.1 Symbiodinium kawagutii
CAGACCTTTGTTTTCCTTTTCTGCCACAGCAGACAGATATTAGCTCTAGCAGCTCCGAGTAAAACAGGTCCGCGCTAGATACAGTTGTCGAAATCTGAAGAAAGTGTGGTTCATTGCTATGGTTTAGATGTGGTGCCCCGACAATTGCGCCACAAGGCGGAGCCCCATGGAACTACGGTATTACGACCGTTTTCAGGAACAAACATTTTGAAACGAGCCCTTTTGACAAATCAAGGCTGACAATCCACACAGGCCGGTTGCAACGAAACATGTTGTCGATGACCGTATTTGCAGATAATATGTGTTCCTCAATTCGGTAACACGGGCGGAACCCATGTTGCTCTTCAGGTTGCCATGCGTCCAACAATGGTTCAATTCGATGCAAAATCATGTAGGCTAACGTCTTGTATAGCAAACGTAAACTCGCAATTGGCCGGAAATCGGCTATAACTTTGGCAGCCGCTTTCTTTGGTATCATGGTGAACAACGTTTTATGCCAGGATGGTGGAACGTCACCAGTGAAGAGAATTTGATTGTATAAGGACACCAGGGCGAACAGCATCTCGTCGGAACTGTTTTTCAAACCACCATCATCAGCCGATTTGCCTGTCTTCAGCGCCTTTATCGCGCGATCGAGTTCATCAAGAGCCCAAGGTGGTTCATCAAACACAAGTGGACGTTGTGGTTCCACGGGGTTTCCTGCAAACAAAGACTCCAAAGCATCCGCCAACTCATCTGGCGCAGATTGTTCAGCCACATGTTTTCCCATCACCTTCTGCTCCATGTGCCGGATGTGCCGCCACTGGTCTGGTTTTTGAAAACAAGGTATATAAAAATACAGGCGCGCCAGTGGCGGACCTCGGCACGATGAAGTCTACGAATTTGGAATGTCAACATTTTTTGTTCAACACTCTGGCAGCTAGCACGGCGACGACGACGAAGAGACTGTAAGGCATGCGACGACCTGAAATTGTGACAGTGTTTCTGGCGTGCGCCGCCTGAAATTACAGCAGTGAACAACATTTGTTCCAGCGTTGCAGCATTGATGTGCCTGCAACTGCGCAACTGAGAGTCCATAGCATTATGGAAAACGGTTGGCTGTCCATCATTCGACAAGAAAGGTTTCCACCCTTTTAACGTCACGAATTTGGAACGCCGTTCTTCCCGCAAGCACCGGACCTTCAACACACTATGCACACATCGATGATCCAAACCGACCGGTAAACATGTGTCATTCCAAGATCGGACGGTTGCAAAGTCAACGCTGGCCAAAATAAAGTCCAATTGCACAAGAGAACCATCCATGGAACGTCTGCAAGTCCAGCTGTTGGCGACATCAACTGTGGACCCCATGCGGTTGCAAATCAAAAGATTCTGTTCCAAAACCCATCTTGCCAACATTTCGCCACGAACATTCCGATATCCAAGGCCCCAATGTCCCAAACAAACGTTGTCGCCAGCCCGCCGTTCCCCAATAGATGCATTGAAGTCGCCGCCCAAGATGTTGAAAAACTTTTTGTTGCACTCATTGCCTGACACCAGCAAAGTCAGCAAGTCATATACTTCCACAACGCTTTCCGTTGAATCCCAAGAAGTTGGCAAATAGCAGGCAATCAATTGAAACCAGCGTGTTTGCAAACGAAATCGTAAACAGCATACCTGTGGGGAAAATGCATGAAAAGTCACGTGTTCCAGCTGCTTCAACAATTTCTGGCCCACAGCGATTCCAACTCCACAACGGTTCCCGCCACCAGCCAGGTACAGCCTGTGCCCCCATGGTGAGTCCAATATTTCATCGGCAAGTGTCCGCCAAGTTTCGGTCAGAAAAAGAATGTCGAACTCGACATCCGCAATCTCAGCAATGAAATCCATATACCGATTGTTGTCTTGCAACGATTGAAGATTTTTGGTCATGACATGTAAATGCAAGAACCGACTGTCGAATGCTACATTGTGATTTGATGGTGGCTCAGCGGGACCAGCAGGCAAAGAATTCGAAAGAAAGGTATTTCCATCGGCTTCTGCGGTGGAAATCGCCCCCACTGCTGACACTACATTGGCGCCAAAGTCTTCCAATGGCCCATGCACTTCGGATTCCTTAGTCCCTGCAGTGTCACGTTCCACCTTGCCATGACCCTACTCCAATGAAGCGGCGAACTCCGCCATGGCGTTGACCACATCCTCGCTGGCAGGACCATCCTCCACGTCAGTAAAGTCAACCGCGCCTGAGTCCAACACAAAAATGCGAACAGTTTGTACATGAGACGCAAGTTTGCAATTGGTCGAAACGCCTCCGCCCGTGTTGCCCTCAAGTGTTTAGGCGACATGTTGAACGAAGTTCTATACCAAGTGCTGGGCACCACGCCGTGTTGCTGGATATCATTCATCAACTTCAAAAGAGCAGTCCGATTGAACACTGGAATACAATAATAACTCTGAAACCAGGCCGCGTTCGTGTGCTGCTTTATTGGCCTTCATCCGGCTGATGGCTGTGGACAATTCTTCCAAACTCCAGACGGGTTCACGCAATGAAGGGGGTGAATCAATGGCGGCTGCGGGGCCTTTGCGCAAATCCTCCAACATAGCTGCAAATTCGGCTGCAGATGGTTTCACGCGCAATTTTCTCACCCCGGGGCCTCCAAATTCCGCAGCGACCGCCAGGTATTGGGAGTAGCTAAGGAGTGCGCTACCTTCCTTGTCTTCCAGGATCGCACTTCTTGCCGATGTTTCACTCGGATTCGTTTTGAAAGTTCCCTTTTCTCAATGACATGTGTGGAGGAACGTCTGCGGCGCCGCAATGCAACCAAATGTTCTGAGGGATGAAATGTTGTGTCTGCTCGAACACAAGAGCCCCCGACCAGAGCAGCTTCATATAGAATTCGTTCCAAAGATGTCCATGTTGCAGGCTGATTGTGACTCAGCAAGTTGCCACATGCCGTGTGAAAAGCTACAGCTGTACCACTTTCATCTAGGTATGGTTTCCAGTGTTTCAACTTTTTCTTTCGACCGTGTCGTGCCCCACGCTCGCCACCCACCAGCTCCAAAACACCATGCACACATCGATGGTCCAAACCCGCAGCCAGTGAATTATCATGCCAAACTTTCGCAAAGGAGAAAGAAGTGTCGGCCAGAAGAAAATCCATCTGTACCCTCACGCCAGCACCATAGCGTTGGCATGTCCAACTGTCACAAGGGTCGCCTTGGTTGTGTTGTCGGCTTGCAATGAACAAATCATTTTGCGTGACCCAATGTGTCAATTGTGTACCGCGGTCGTTCCGAGGACCAGCACCCCAAGAACCAAGACTGCGCAAATCATCTCCCGCCTGAGGTTCACCAATGGTTGCGTTGAAGTCGCCGCCAATCACAATTTTTCGGCCTTCGCGGCGCGCTGTACCCAGAGCGGTTTCAAGGATGTCATAGGTTTCTTCCACCACGGCACCGTCATCCCACGACGTTGGAAAATAACGCGCGCAAATCGCAAAATTGAAGGTCCCCCATGTAAATTTCAGCGTACAAACTCGAGGCGAAAAGGCATGAAAAGACACCTTTGTCACATGTTGCGCTATGGACTGGCCAACAGCAATCCTTACACCCGTGGAACGCCCACCGCCACTCAGGAACAAGCGGTTGCCTTGTGCCGTTTCAAAAATTTCTTCCCGATCACCCCGCCAGGTCTCAGTGAGCAATGCCAAATCAAATGTAACCTCACCCAATTCAGATACAAAGTCGGCAAACTTGTCATGAGTACGAATGCTTTGCACATTTTTGCAAAAGACATGCAATCCAATGAATTGTAATTGCTGCCGTTGGTCTACTCTTCGCGCCGGAGGCTGTTTGAACAAAATGCCCGATCTGCACTCCAGCGTTGCGCAGCCAGCCTGTCCCTACTCCAAATCAGCGATGGTTTCCGCCAACGCTTCTTTCACAGCCTCAACTGACAAGGCTTCGTCCAACCACTCGACCTCCAAAAGGGGAGACACCGCGGCAACCGGCACCATTTTCCCCCCTTCCCGCACCATCACCCTGAAAGTTTTGTAGTTCACGATGAAGTTCTGTGGCGAATATTCGCCAATCTGGATCAAAAATTTCTTCAACTTGCTGAAAACTTTTGAGCGGTTGCTTTCTGTCCGGGATGTGTTCTCTGCTACCCAAACCTTGGCATTTTGCAAGGACCGATTTGCCTTTTGAGTTCTGATGAATGTCATGGCGTTTCCCCTGGAATCGAAGGAAGCCAACCCTATCGGAACTTCACTGCCTGCCATGGAAACGTCTTGAAAACCTTCGATGTCAACCAGCAAGGTCCTCAACAAATCTTCCACCTCTGCGAACGACTTGTCGGCAAACCCTCCTATCACGGCAACAGCTTTGTCAACCTCGGCCTCCTTCTCCTCAAAAATTGCTGCTTGTGGTTTGCTTTCCAATTGGCGCGCTCGTTCCTCCAACATGACACGGGCATCCCTTTCTACCTGCAATTCGCTCTTCAAATCCTTTGTTGTATCGTTGATTTTTGTCACCAAACGGTGTTCCATTTCTCCCATGCGGTTGGCGATTTCTTCCCTCATCATCATCCTTAGGGTTTGGATGGTCGCAGGATTCATTTCGACTTTGGCGGTTTCCATCTCCATCTCGGGTGCCAAACCACGTGGCTGCACCTCAACGCTTTGCTGTTTGGAACGGGCCATGGTTTCACGGTCAGGTGTCCCAGTTGGCGCCGCTCTCTTTGCTGACGAACTTTGTTCGTTTTCTTTCAAACCAATGAGTTTCAAAAGTTTTTTCTCGAAATATCCTGTCAAATCCTCCCACTTCGCCTCCAAAGCCTGCGCCTCGCCCGCAGTTTTTGCACACTTGTACTTTTCAAACCGTTCCCATGCTTTGGACCCGGTCTTTTTGGTGTTCTCCTGGTATTCGGCCTTCGTTTCGGGAGTTTTCAACACGAGAATTTCTTCTTGTGAAAGCGGCATGGCTCACCGCCCCAGCTAAGACCCGCTGAGCCACACACTTGAGCCAATCGACTTGAGCCAACAAAGAGTCAGGCATCTGGAGAGTTCCCAATCGAAAGCGCTGACAATAGGACAAAATCCCTTGTACCCTCACCATTTTGAAACGAAATACGACAAAATCCCTTGTACTGTCACCATTTTTAAGCGAAATACGACAAAATCCCTTGTCCTGTCACCAATTTTCAGCTAAATAGGGCAAAATCGCTTCTGCTGTCAATTTTAAGCTACGTAGGGCAAAATCCTTTGTATCGTCACCAATTTTAAGCTAAATAAGGCAAAATCCTTTGTACCGTCACCAATTTACAGCCAAATAGGACAAAATCGTTTCTATTGTCACCAATTTTTAAATTAAATAAGGCAAAATCCTTTGTACCGTCACCAATTTTCAGCTAAATAGGGCAGAATCCCTTGTACCGTCACCATTTTTAAGCTAAATAGGGCAGAATCCCTTGTATCATCGCCAATTTGAAGCTAAATAGGGCAGAATTTCTTGTGCCGTCACCAATTTTGAGTTAAATAAGGCAGAATCCCTTGTACCGTCACCGATTTTCATCACGAGAGGCTAGAATCCCTTGTGCCATCACCAATTTTAAGCTAAATAAGGCAGAATCCCTTGTATTGTCACCCATTTTCAGCTAAATAGGGCAGAATCCCTTGTACGGTCACCAATTTTCAGCTAAATAGGGTAGAATCCCTTCTACTGCCACCAAGTCTACATTTTAAGCTAAACAGGGCAGAATCCCATGTATTGTCGCCAATTTCGACTGGAATAGGCCAAAACCCCGCGTACGGTCATTATTTTTTCTTTCAAGGCCAAAATCCCTTGTACTGTCAGCATTTTTCGTTTCCCAAATAGACCTTGTTTTTCCTTGCCGCACCGCCCTCCCCCCTGATCACCGTGGGCTCGATTCCCCCCAGGGCGCTGTTGTTTGGGTCGTCAAAGGAGTTCGTTTTCTCGCATAAATAGTTTTTTTCTAATGCATGTCTTCCCAAGCAAATTCTTACCAACACATTTTCTTACCGAACCGATTCTTAGCGATTATTACCAAAACATCCAAAACATGTTTTCTTACCAAACCGATTCTTGCCAAACAGAATCCTATCAACACGCATTTTTCTTACCAAAGAGATCTTTTCCCAACACATTTTCTTACCAAACCCATTCTTGCCAAACAAATGCGACCGACACATCTTCTTACCAAACAGAACCCCGCCAATACATTTTCTGACCAATCAGATTCTTACCAACCCATCTTTTCCCAAAAAGAAATCACTTCGTAACTAAACTTCTTTGGGCAACCCGGCAGCTTTCGTTCACCCCCCTTGGATCTCAAGTGTCGTGAATGATCAGCAATGTCGATGATGGTCATGGATGATGTATGATGGTCATGGATGATGCACGATGGATGAGGATGAGGATGCTGGATGGTGGATGATGGTGATGATGATGTTGGTGGTGGTGATGATGATGATGGTCATGGATGATGTATGATGGATGAGGATGAGGACGAGGATGAAGATGATGGATGGTGGATGATGATGATGATGATGATGATGATGATGATCTTCATGGATGATGTATGATGGATGAGGATGAGTATGAGGATGGTGGATGATTGATGATGAAGATGGTGATGATGATGATGGTGGTGGCGGTGGTGATGATGATTATGGCGATGGAGATGATGATGATGATGATGATGATGACGACGATGGTGACTATTATGATGGCGGTGACTATTATGATGATGAGGAGGGGGGGGCAGGTGAGCGGCCGGTTTCATCAGTGGCTCACCTAGCGGACGCAACTAAAAAAGCAGAAAGCCCAGAATTCAGTGTGAGGAAGCAAAAGGTGGATGTAGCCGACGTCGTAGTAGTAGCAGTAGTGGTAGTAGTAGCAGCAGCAGCAGTAGTAGTAGCAGTAGTAGCAGTAGTAGCAGTAGCAGTAGCAGCAGTAGTAGCAGGAGTGGATTAGTAGAACCAGTGGTAGCGTTGTTGGTGGTGGCGGTGGTGGTAGTGGTGGTGGTGGTAGTAGTGGTGGTGGTGGTAGTAGTGGTGGTGGTGGTTGTAGTGGTAATGGCCGTGCTAGTAAAAGTAGTAGACCTGAAAGTGAGAGAAAAAAGTGGTAGAAAGAATCAGTGATGGCAATGACATATCTCGAGAACGAAGCGGTGTCGATTGATGGTGGATGATGATGATGATGATGATGATGATGATGATGATCTTCATGGATGATGTATGATGGATGAGAATCAGGATGGCGAATGATGGCTGATGGAAATGGTGATGGTAATGATGATGATGATGATGATGATGATGCTGGTGGTAGTGGTGGTGGTTATGGACCAACTATCATGGATGGTATTTAGGGTTAATTTAGGGTTTATAATATAGGTTAGGACCTATAAAAACCAAAGTTTTTTAATTTTCTTAATAAAAAAGTACCGAATTTTTTATGTTTTTATTGGTTTTTGAATTAAAAATCAATAAGAACTTGTGTTTTTATTGGTTTCTTTCCTTTCCTTTCCTTTCCTTTTTTGTTTAGGAGATAGGGTTTAGGGTTTAATTACTAGGACCTTTCAAGGTTTTGAATTATATTTAAATTGTATTTTAGGTTAATTTGGAGATTTTTTTTTATTTCCGGGGTTTTTCGCAATAATTATATATTAATAAATTATTTGTTTTTCTAATTTTATTTTTTAAATTTAGGTTTTTTTAAAAAGTAATTATATAATAATTAATTAAATGACTTTTTATTTTTTAGGCATTTTTATTTTTAATTAATTTTTTTATTTTTAAATTATACCAAATTCTAATGAAAAAAATATTAAGAAGTAGTATTTACCAGGGTGGCAGAAATGGAAAGGGCTGCAAAATCCTTGCGGGACTAGGCTCTGCCTCTTGGTAACTTCGGCCCGCTGTTCGAAGCTTTGGCGCTTGCAGAGGTCTGCCATTTTAGGTGGAAAGATCTGTCGGTGGAGGAGCAGACCATTGCCTGGCCGCTGTATCGAACGGACGGTTCCTTTTGACATACCCGGGGAATTACTGCTGGAGACGAAGGCTTAGTGTACTTCGTATACTTTCTACTACCTTGCCCACGGGTGCCACAAGGCTCTCGGTGCTCCGAAAAAAGTTGCTCCATCCATGATTAACCGGCTTACCGCTCAAAAATGGGCCGGAGCAGGCTTTACGGTCTCTTCGCCGCGGCTCCCGAAGATCTTGGCCGAAGCCTTGCGGCCAGGCCTGAGGCTCACAAAGCACCGCGAGCGGAGCAACCAGCAGGTTCTTAACTCCTGGTGCACGGTGACGCCGGGTGTTCTCGGCCGCGTTTTTTTTGCCAGTGCCAAGAATGGCACTAGGATACGAAGCCGGGCAGTTCATCGGAGCACTTTTGGCAGCAACAGACCGCCCTGAGTGCGTCGGAAGATCAATCCTCAGCTTGCTGCTGAGGGCAGTTGGCTCTCAGCGCAAGCTAATGACTTTAGCCCGCCAGGGCAGACTGCAAGAGATTGCTATGGCACTGCAGGTGCCCAGGCGACGGATCCCGATGGGGTCTGTTGCCACGCTTGCCGGCGCCAGTTGGTTTTTGCAGTAAGCGATTTTTGGGGGTCTCGGCTGTCTCTTAAATTATATAACAAAAATGGTTCCATAAATCCCGTGTAACATGCATATTGGGCGCCAAAATTTTAGTGTGATATGCAAAAAAATGGATTGTATAGGGTTCCGGGGCGGCCTCAAAATTGAGTACTAGGTTTCAAAACGTTCCGGTGTGACATGTAAGTTGGGTTCCGGAAAGGCCTGGTGTGATACCCGATCGAGCTTCCAACAAGTTCGGTGCGACATCCAAATCGGGTGCCGGAAGGTATATCCACGTTGGGTTCCGGCAGGTTTCGCTGCGAGATCCCAGTCAGGTTTCCCGGAACGTTCCGGAGTGGCATGCAAAGCGGGTTCGAGGAAAACCCTGTATGACAGCAAGTCGGTTCCGGAAAGTTTTGGCAGGGTATGCGGAGTAAGTTTCGAAGGGTTCCGGTGTAACGCACACACGCACACACGTCAGGTTCTCCAAAGATTCTGGCGAGGCAAATACAATGGGTTCCGGAGGGTCGGGGGTGGCGTGACAACTGAGTTCGGGGTTCCGGAAGGCTCCGGTGCGGCGCGCAAATAAGTACCTGGAAGGTTCAGGTATGGCATGCCAAGAAAGTTGCCGAGGGCACCCGCAGGTTCCACTATGGCGTTAAATTTAACATGATTTTGATTCGTGTTATGCGTGATATCCCGCTGCTTCGGGACAAAAACCAGATAAAACCAGATGGCCCGGCGATTTTTGCAGTTTTGAAGCAGTGGATTTCAACAACCAGGTGACCGCTTCCCAGTCTTGACGCATTGGAAGCTTTAATTCGTTCGGCCGAAGTGCCAAATCCGCGGCTGTCTTGCCCGCTGCAGAATCAGCCCGCAAAAAAACGTGCTAGAGTGGGCACAGATTTGCTTGTCGTGTCTTTTTAAGAGCTGATGTTTGTTCAAGGTGTTGTTGAAACATTCCTATCATGTATTCAGGCACGTTAAAAGCTCACGGGCGTGTCCATCCAAAAACACCTCTTTCCATGCTTTAAAATGACAAATACACATAGATTAAGTTTAATACCAACCGGATTGCTTTTCCATGTATCCATAAATACATTTTGAGTAATCCCAAGCTTCCACCAACTGTATCTCCGAAATAGGTAACCATTCCAAGCAAGGATTGAAATATACGTTAAAAAACCGGAAAATATATTTCTTTAATTCCTCTTCTTTAGGGTTTAGGGTTTAGGGTTCGCCAACACAGGTTGGCGCCCAGGTCAAACCTCGAGCGTCAGTTTCAACAAGTTCTTCTTTTCTGTTTAAAGTTAAAAAATAAAATTGACAAAGTCAAGGGGGGCCGCGCCCAGAGCCGGACATTTATCGGGAGCCCTCAAGGGGGGGGGGCCCAGTTCCGGGAACCAGGATTCCGGGGAACTAGGATTTCGGGAACCCGAGGTTCCGGGAACAGGGATTTGTCGAAATCAGGGATCCGACAAGTCTGATTTCCGTTGGAAATTTTCACATGAAAGATCCATAGGATTGCTTATAGCAGCCTCTTGATTGCAGAAAAAGATCAGCGAGACTCCAAATCGCACCGCTGCAGACAAACACATGTCATGTCTGCACGACTCAAAGTCATTCTGTGACCGCTTCGACAAACAATCTGGGATAACAAAAACAGCCGCCTGCAAATCTATCGAAAAACTTGGGTCAAAGATACACATGAGTTAATGGGGCGCGTACCGTGATCATGTTGGTGGATTGTCTCTATGCACATACGTTTTAACAAAACACACTAGGAGCCAGTGTGGCTCTTCCGCAGCCATGTTTGATGGCAGATACGGTGGGACAGGTGCTCACACAGCAGTTCACTGGAGGAGGTAACTATTCTACGCCACACTCCAATTAATCCTCGACGTAGCCTGCGGTATGTCTTTGTAAACCTTTGAAGAACAGCATGGGTACTTTACTGTTTTGTTTCTTCCAGTCAGTAATAGCGAACGGCTTTGCCGCAAAATGCTGAATCTTTTTACACCAGCCGCTGTCGGGGATCTACGTCGGTTTTTTGATCACGCATCCAGATGTGAAATGCCACAGTCATCAGATTGACATAGTACCGCAACATGACAGATCAACCCGGTTCAGGAGTCCAACAACGTTTGGACGCACCAAGCAAGGGCCGGCCTTTGGGGCCCTCGGGCGGAGGCACGCTCGGTGTTGATGTTGTGTTGTTGAAGGCACGCCTTCATGCCTTTTGCAGGCTTCTGACACGGATGAAGAGTCCGAAAGGGCAAGTGGTGCCGAAGTGCCCTTGGAGGATGGTGTGGATGGCGGTTTTCTCTTTCCCATTGGCGCCCAACAAGACATGTCAGCCGCGGGGGCGGTGTTCCAATGAATGACAACGGGATGTCAGTGAACTTCATACATGCTGATGTAACGGGGTCAGTTAAGTCAAGGAATTCAGGTTTATCTGACTGTGGCACTGACGGCCACAGGACATTGACCCGGAAGAGCTTGAAGACTCAGACCGCGACGGCAACGAGGACCTGGAGGGGGGCATTTGATTTCAAACATAATTCCTTGGCAAAGCATTGGTAGTCCACAAGATCTTTTCAAAGACTGGTACAGACAAATGACATCGGCTGACGACATATTGACAACAGGTTGAATTCACACGTGCTCACCCCACTCTCTTGGCGGGAGCTGCGGGCTTCGGATAAGGGCTGGGAATGGCGGCGTGGTTGGGGAACCTTCGGGCAGAGGAGAAACTTATGGCTTCGAGAGTTAATCGGGGTAGCTCATAAAGAGGGTGGCAGGGGAAGGGCGGGGTATTTCACAAAGCGATGGGTGAGAAGCGCTGGAACGGATGAGCTGCGTGGGCAGGGATGCTGCGTAATGACTGGGTGAGCCGGTGACTTTGGAGTTGTCCGCCGAATAAGGGCTGGGAATGGCGGGGAGGTTAAGGAACCTTCGGGCAGATGAGAAACTGATAGCTTCGAAGGGAACCTGGGTAGCTGATACGGATAATGGCGGGGGAAAGGCGGGGTACCTCAAGGGAGAAACGGTGGGCTTGGGTAACGGTTAAGCAATTGAGGAGCTGATGGCTTGGGAATTGTGTCGAAAAAGGCGGGGGATCGCGGGGTGGTTGGGGATTTTTGGGGCGGATGAGAAGCTGATGGCTTGGGACGTAATCGGGGAGCGGATAGGATAATGGCGGGGCAACGGCAAGGGATCTCACAAAGCGATGGGTGAAGAAGGGAGATGAATAGGCGGAACGGGCAGGTGTGCATGGGTAACGGCTGGACAGTTGAGAAGCTGATGACTTGGGAGTTGTCGGCTCTGGGTAAGGGCTGGGCATGGCGGGGTGGTCGCGGAATTCTTGCGCAGGTGAGAAGCGGATGGCTTCGGAGGTAACCGGGGAAGCCGATTGGGGATTGGGTAACGGCTGGGCAATTGAGAAGCTCATGCTTGGGAGCTGTCGGCTGGAAGAGGGCTGGGAATGGCGAGGTGGTCCGGGAACTCTTGGGTATGTGATAACCTGACTGGAAAATGGTGGGGGCCGGCTGTTTGAACTCATGCACCTGCAGGAAGTGGCGCTGGGTTCGGCCGCTTTTCGGTGCAGCATCCATATTGGGTTCCGCCAGGTTCCGGCGCAGCGTCAATGTTAGGTTCGGGTGTCGCATCCAGGTCTGGTTTCCGAAAGTTCGGGCGCAGCATTCCAGTTGGGCTCAATGAAAATATTGTGGGCTGGGCAGGCGTGGCAAATGCTAGGTGCAAGCAGGGCCGCAAATGGGCGGAGCGCGCTGTTGAGATAAGGGCAGTGTCAAAGACCACTGCGGTTCCTGCAAGATGGATTTCCTCAACTGACCACCACAGAATGCTTGTAGCAGGTTTGGCCGGCCATCAATAAGTTGGAAGAGGGCGCACGGGCTTCACACGGGCCGCGCATCAAAGCGAGCATGGGAATGGACACCATGTTTGAACCCATTTGCTTGCAGGACGTGGGTCAGCGCCCTCACAAGCGCGCGCACGGGCAGCCTGTGTTGCCGGACGGGTACGCTGCCTGCATTCCTGAGAAACTGCTTTCGAGCAGGCTGTCCAGGGACCTCGGGGCCGAAATCTGGAGTGTAGATTTCGGCGCCCAAGGGCGCAAGCCGGAGAAGCTTTACAGGTGCGTGGGGGAATAATTTTGCAGATGCGGCCATTCAGTACTAATTTTGCATTACATGTCCAAATATTTTGGGTACATTTCATTTGACACGACTGCATAATTATGAACGTGCACAATCGCATTCCGCTATAATAGTGAATGAGATGCGGGGGGATTTGTGAGCCCCTTCAAGAATTGGCTCCTGTCACTAGATGATTTTGGATTGGCTAATTTGTTTCCCACTTTGTCTCCCGCTTTGTCTCCTGCTCGATCTTGTCACGAGACGCTGGGCTGTGTCCCCCGCTCCGTCTTCCATTTTGTTTCCCGCTCTGTCGCCCGCGCAAACTTGTCACGAGACGGGTTTGGCTCTGTCTCTCCCTTTGTCCCCCGCTTTGTCTCCACATTGTCTCCCACTCTGTCTCCTGCTCGGTCCTGTCACGAAATGGATTTGGCTTTGTCTCCCACTTTGCCCCCTCGCTTTGTCTCCCGCTTTGTCTCCTGCTCGCTCTTGTCACGAGCCGGATTTGGCATTGTCTCCCGCATTGTCACCCACTTTGGCGTTGCTTTGTCTCCCGCTTTGTCGCCTGCTCGATCATGTGAATTGGCTCTGTCTCCCGCTTTTTCCCCCGCTTTGTCTCTCACTTTGTCTCCCGCTCAGCTATGAGATTTTGTCAGGCAATGGATTTGGCTTCGTCTCCCGCTGTGGCCCCTCCCTTAATCCCCAAACAGGCTACCTATATATATGTATATATATATATATTTTTTTTGTTTTATGTTCATAGAATCAACGCATGCTATTTTCAAGGAGTCATATTTTTGGACAGAGAGAGAGAGCCTCGAATTGCTTTTGCAATCATTTCTTTTTTCAACCCGCGGAGCTCTTGGAAATGATAACTTCTGCCGCAATTGCTCTGTGAGAAACAAAGTGCGCAACAGTTGCTCTGTGAAAAACAAAGTGCACAACACAGATGGAGTCATGTTCAACTCACAGCCAGACTCCTTGTTTCAGCCTTTTCTTCACTAGAAACATTCAGACGACCAAGTCAAAACACAACACAACAAAACTGTGCGGTGAAGGAGGAACAAGCCGCTATGGCCCAGCGCCAGAGCGGCGGCCCAACGTGCCACTGCGGGAGAGCTCTCACCGAGATCCGGGAGGATGCTTTGCTCGGCCTCTGGGAGGCTTGCCGAATGACCGACGTGTGTGCAATTCCGATTCTCTTTATCAAACATTTAATTGCTGTAGGCCATGCATAATCGGGTTGCGTAGGTTTCTCTTGGTAAAACCCCTAATGCTCTCAGTTTGACCATGACTCATGAGTTAGGTTCACAGGTGAAGACATAAACCAGAAAAGGGATGTAGCAAGGATACACCAGAAAATGAATTAGCAAGCTGGACCAATCCTCTACCGACAGGAGTGGGAGCACCACAAGCGGCGGTCGCTGCCAAGCGGCCGCCGGCTTTGGCGCCCGGGGTTC
>VSDK01021496.1:188347-201021 GCA_009767595.1 Symbiodinium kawagutii
TCCCGCCCGGGGGGCGCTCCTCCCTGCGGCAGCCGCCGCCGGAGTTGGTTGCTCGGCAGCTATGGCATCAAGTAACTGGATCACGAAGCATGTGATGGTCATGATAATGAAGTACTTTAACATATCAGCATAAGCTGCAACCCTGTCGTATTGGAGATTCCCCCGTGGTTTTCTTGGGCACGCGCGACCCGAAGACGGCATGATCATGTTTGTTACCAACATTACTTGCAGAATACAGCTGTTTGGTATATCTAATCCTTATTGGTTTTATTTCGCACCTTGTGGGTTTGCGATATCATTGTAAATTGTCCGTAGCTGAAAGGCTCCTCGTGAACAAATGACTATTCTGCTGCAAATCTACAAAATGTGTGCGGGTATACTACTTACATGACATTTATGTACGTGCATGATTGTGTTCGTTGGTGTGGTTGCGAGGTTAGATGGGTCACGAACCGTGTGAAAATTAGCCCCTCTTCTGAAAACCAACCGTTATCCAAATAGATGTGAAACATCGAAAGAAACATTTTCGTATCCCATTCGAAACTCAGATAAAAAGCAATTTTCATTTGTGCGACTTCAATTTCCATGGTTCACAAACCTTTCATCAGGTGAACAAGCATCTGTGTCAGGCCCGGTTGTTGGCCACACGATTGCAGGAGAGAAGCCCGCCTCCTGCTGCTCCTGCTGCGGCACCGCCGCCTGTGAGGAGGCTAAGGCTCCGACCGGAGCCATACCCCCGAGCGGGGCCGTCTGTGCTTGTGCCTGGCGTGCAAGCCCGTGGGCGCAGCGTGCAGTGGCACGAGGATGTCGAGGCATCCCGGGACTACCGCGCTCCACGAAAATCACAGTTTTTCAAGTCCCTCGCGCCCGCCTGGAACGTGGCAGAGAGGCTCCACACAGGGCCGTGTCACGCCTGTGGGCAGCCGAAGGAGTTGCGCCACGTCCACGTGCAGCGCACGGACTTGACCTTCCGGCAGAAGGACAGCTGGTTTGTTCATTTATAGGTTCTGGGGTACCTATGTGATGGTGATGGTTGTAAGCTGCTTATTTTAGTTTGGTCAACGGAAGTTTAATGGAGAAACTCCGAGTTACGGATCCAAAACATACTTCACCTGCCATACCTTACCTCACATATCTTACCTCGCAGATCTCGCCTCACACAACTCACCTCGCATAACTTGCTACACCTACGCATCTTACATGGAGTTGCTCTGGAATCGCGTTCCGCATTGGCAGGGCTGTCAAGTGATCTTTGGCAGCAGCGGGGCTCGTACACGTTGGCGTTGCGTCGGGTTTGCTTTTCGCAGTGGCAGGGTTGTTTCAAGTGATCTTACACAAGTCTTGGATACTGACTTTTCTACTACCTTGTAGTACTTTGTAGTACCTTCTAGAATAACAAACATCAAACATCATTATTGCGTAGGTTCGATAGAAGTTGTGTTCCAACTCTGCGTAGCTGTACGGCTCGTAGAGTATCAATCATTCGACTTCAGATCAAAAACTGCAACAAAACGATGACGCGCAAAATGACAACAAACCAACGCCAGGCATTTGGATTAAGAAACACGCATCCTCGCCAAGCAAAGCCAAAACGAAACAGGCCCCAGTAAAGCTGCAAACAAACATCTTCTCACACTCCTATCGGCCCAACGTTCCTCCCAACATCCTATATGCCCACGCTCCCTTACTGTCGGAAACTTCCGCGCCCGCCCGCGTGCGGGTACTACGGGTATATGGCCTCGTTTGCCCTTAGCGCTGCGAAGTCTCATCACTCTCAAGTTGAGAGACTTGACCTTGGCACCTGCAGAGGATGTGGCTTTAGTGTGTCACGACTGCTGCGAAGAGCTGCACTGGCGCCAGACCTACCTGCGCACGCTTGACGCCACCTGCGTCATGTCCTGGCGAGCGTGGCCTCCGTGAGGCGTGCCGGCCAAGTGTCGTAAGGGAAATTATTCCATGTTTCCTCAACCCATATAAACATACATAATGTTTCAACATATATAAAACGAATACTGATATTTTATATAATGAAGCAAGAGGAAAAAACCGTAAACGTATCCATGTGTATGTAGCTATGAATATAAAATATGGTGCTTCTAAATGGTGGTCTACCATTGGTGGATGATGATGGTGACATAGTGGTCAAATACAAATTTGGCGGTTGACCATTGGTTGATAAGCCGAAACGATGATGCCGATGTAAAAGGTTGTTACGTAGTAGATAAGATTGGTTAAGCATTGGGGAATGATGCTGCATTGATGAACAAATGACGGTTAACATATCTCTAAATGCCGGTGATTCACGGTTGAACCTTGTCCACGCGTGGTAAAATGCCGGCTCAATGCTGGCGAATAACCGGCTATTGACCAATAACAGTTGGTGGGTGATGCCTCGATGATGACTACATTGGCAAATGATGGTCGCGTTGCCTTCCTGACAAGCACTGTCTTTGTCCACGCCGCAACCGCCCAGGTGACCGCAGTGCAGCGGCCCGGTGGGGAGAACCAAGAAACCAACCCCCCCCCGTGACGGGGGCCCGGGGAGGGATCCCCGGGCAGCGTCCCTCCCTACGGGGTAGGGGGGCTGGCCATCCATCCTGGGCGCGCGCGCGCCTCGACGACGGGTCGGTTTGCGTGGTGCCTTGCCGCTACCGCTGACCTGTCGTTGGGCGCGGGCGCGCCCAGGTAAAGGCCGGGTGAGCCGTCACGGGAACACTTTTCTTCGCCGCGTTCCTTCACTTGCGCTCTTGCGTGCTTGCTCGCTGCCCTGCAGCTTGCCTCTTGCTCCCGCGCTGCTAACCGTCCTTGTGTGCGGGCGTGCTGGCATGCTGACTTGCTGGCTTCCTTGCTTGCTGGCTTGCTGGCCTGCAGCCTCGCAGTGTGCTTGCGTGCTTGCTGGCTTGTAGCATGTTGGCGTGCTGGCTACTGGCTTGTTGCTTTGCTGGCCTTTGGCTTTTTGGCTTGCTGCTTTGCTGACTTGATACCTGGCTGGCTTGCTGACTTGACAGCTGACTGGCCTGCTGGCTTGGCAGCTTGCTGCCTTGCTGGCTTGCTGTCTTGCTGGATTGCTGGCTTGCTGGCTTGGTGGCTTCCTGGCTGGCTTGCAGCCTGGCTTGCTGGGCTGCTGGCTTGCCTGCTTGCTCGCCAACTTACTTGCTGGCTGGCCTGGTGGCGGGCGTGCTACCTGGATGGATTGCTTGCGCGCGCTGGCGTGCTCCTTGCTTGCTGAGTTGCCAGCTGGCTGGCCTGCTGGCTTGCTACCTTGCTGGTTTGGTGGCTTGCTACCTTGCTGGCCTGGTAGCTGCGCTGCTGCCTTGCTGGCTTGCTTGCTTTGTGGTTTGCCTGGTTGTTCCTGGAACTGTTCCTGGGCAATTTCTCTTTACTTTTGCGGGTTGGGGTGAACATGTCTACTGGCTGGCGGTTTGCTTAACATTTAGATTTTCACCATTATTAACAAGCACTGGCCAAAACAAGCGTTGCTATTATACTCACTGTGCCAAGCATGCGGAATCCCCGTTTTTTTTGGGGACGATCCTCTCCACTTCCATGGCTCAGGTTCGGTTGGCCGGTGCTGGAAGGTTGTGGCATCACAGAGATCGGAGGTTACTATGCAGCCCAGCCACTGAGTACAGATGGCAGCAAAGCTGGTTCCATGGGGATCCCCACCCTGGGCACGCAGATTCGCTTGGTGGAGGACCTGGGGGCAGCGGATCGGTGCCACAGCTGGAGCCAAGAAGTAACCGCTGTTTTTGCACATGTGCATGTACGTGACTTATTTTCTGTAATGATTCTATGCATGCAAATTGTGTAGCCATGTATTTGTAATTGTGTATGATCACGTGCTTAAGAAACAAACATGTAGAAAGAAATGAATAACTCACACATACACACGCAAACGTACTTCCTTACTTCCTTCCTTCCTCCCTTGCGTGCTTGCTAGCTTGCTTGCTTGCTTGCTTGCTTGCTTGCTTGCTTGCTTACATGGGGCCTTAAATTGTATGTTTATGTTCAGCGGGTTGGCTTCGCTGAGGGTCGGCAAAAAGGGTCGCAGAAGACGAAACGAATGCTGGCCCTCCTCAAAGCTCTGGGGAGCAATGGCGCTTCAACCCGTGTAAGCCAGATTTTTTTTTCTTGGTTTGCGTCTCGAAAGTGGCGCTGCGATGTTGCGCACTTCAGGGGCGAAGGCTTCGTTGTAGCCAGGATGAAAATTGGCGCGGCAATGGGTTCCTGAGAATTAGTAATTGCGTAGCTTGTGGTCAATATATCATATGATCATTGTTGATGTAGGCGACTGTTGCATAGCGTTTTCGAGCGTGGCAGATTTTTGAATTCATCTTGTCTGATTCTGTCGCGCATATGTTCCAGAAACCGATTTTTGGTACCATGCTATACAAAGTATGACGCGAGCAAAAAAGGAAGCAGCCTTCTAAGGGTAAAGTCGCAATACTTGGGCTGAAAGCCCGTGATGTTTTATGGGCTAAAGTTTCACTAGTTTACACTGGTTGTCAAACAACCATTGGGAACAAGCTCAATGTTTCAGTTCAATTTCTGTGTTACGGATTTCCTTTGAAACTTCCGTTTCTTTGTGAACTTCCGTGTTACGAGTTTTGTTTGCAACTTTGTTTTCTTGTCATGTACAGTGAAGTCGACTGACATGTCTTGGAGTTGCGCGCAATCACGAAGTGTACCAAGTTTCATTTTACATTAAGAAGCAAACAAAGTTTTCCACAATTCGAAAGATGTCATTTTCATAAATATGTCCTCTGGTGTCACTTAATCATGTATAAGCCGACGTGGAGTTTCCACTCAAGGGCGGGTGCGGGGGGATCCTCCTTTTCATGACAGCAATCAACAAAGGAAAGGCTGCTTTAGCAAAGCCTTTAAAGACACAGAATTTTGCCTCCGCCCCCCCACACCAGGGGATGACAGATAGGAATGACGTTTGCGCCCCCCCATGCCAGGGGATGATGGATAGGAATGGCGTTTGTTCCAGGAAAGGTCGCAAGTGTGGCCATTCGAAAAATGAACCTGGTACAATCGGGGATAAAGTTTGTTCCAGGCAAGGTCAAAAGCATGGCCATACGAAAAGTGAACCTGGTACAATCAAATCTTCAACATACTGTAATCAATCCCCAAAGGATTCCTTGATGTGACACCCCACGCTCACAGAATAACTCCGAAGAGAAAAAAGAAATTTTAATACAAAGCGATTTGCGTGCAGTGATGTCAGTTTCGATTTGCAGTCAACTTTGTACGATGCAATTTGTGTTAATAAGTTGCTTGTATATATATATATAAATAGATATTTATATCTCTTGGATATATATATATATATGCAACCTCCTCCTGCCCTTTCTCCATAGGTGGGCGCTTTACTTTTGTATCATTGTAAAGAGGTTTTTTAAACTCATCCCACGGCTATGTTGTGTGAGTATATACATTGAGCTTGTGTTGCGAAACTGTGGCCAAAAAAGCTAAACGAAAAAAAACTAATCAACCAAACCAAGCCAAGGCACGCGGAAGACAAACAATTTCCAAGCGAAGGCTTGGGCCACGACACTTGAAGTGTGAAAGCTTCGGGGTCAAAAATTGGGAGCCGTGCAGACCGCAGAGGTTGAGCAAATCTGTGGCGCCGCAGGCTCAAGCAAAGCGCCGGCGGTCAAGCGCTTGAGGGAATTTGGGCCAACAAGGTTTACAAGCTGTTCTGCTGCACGTTTGCAAGATAAAGGTTGTGAGGGAGAAAAGGTCGGAGGTTTCAAATCAAAAAGCAATTTCAATGCAGTCCTAGACATCGCAACATGTTTCAACCAAACACCATGCAGATATTACAAGGGGGGCGCGTTCAGAAACAGTTGGGCCATGGCCCGAAAACGGAAAAGCGGCGGCCAAAGTGCCGCTGCGGAAAGTGGTTGAACCGCCTGCGCGCTCCGGAGTTGCGCAAAGGATGGAAGGACATTGCTTGTGTGGAAATCTCAGACCGGTTCGGTTGGCCCAGGTCACTACCTTGATTCATGCCCCTGCGAACGGTTGAAAATTGTTTTATTTCAATTTGATGTAAAATATTTTTGCGGCCTGTTTTTTGCTGATTATATTAGGGTATCAAGCGATGCATCGAATTTCGCTTTCCTGCAGTATGCAATGCGGGCAATCAACGTATGAAACCAGAATGTTCTGCGGAAAGCGTTTTCTCTCACAATGTGAAAGCCATGCAACTTGTTCAACCCCTTCGCTGCGTTCGATCCGGCAACGTGAGGAGTTCAAGGGCACGAAGTGGTTTGAGCAAGGGGAGCAGCAGTACTGGCGCTTCTGCTTCGGGTGCCGCCAAAAGGACTGGCGGCGGCTGGTCAGGCAACACCTCCGGCGTCTTTCCAATCTAACACTCCAAGGTGATTTCTGATCAGGATCCTCAAGAATGTTGTGGGACATACACCAATGTCTGGCAGCAAAGGGCCAATAGCTATGATGAAGTCCGGCTTTTTCAAGGTTAACACGGGTACCATCAGTAACAGTTCTCGCATTTCTCGCGGCAACAGCATTGGTTTTGGAAATGTAGTTGACGCTTGTGTTGCGTCTCCATCCTATCTTCTCACATGCCTTGATGATCTCAGGAGAATCGCCCGAATAAAACGCTCCAACTTTCTCATCAGGTTTGACAGAATGTTGAAATGCCATCATGCAGTCATGTGCTGACTTCTTAGCAGCCGGGTATACCCATCTGAAGTTGGTGGCCGCATCCTTGAAGATGAGAGCATCCCTATCTCCATTATTTGGCTTCATCATTGTGTCAAAGCGTCCTCGAAAACTAAGTATTTCACATTATCTGAGCCTTGTGAAGCGATTTGCGAACAAGTTTGTCAGTAAGAATACTAGCCTTAAACGACGTTTGTTTGCCATGCTGCAATGTTGTTTCTTTTGCAGAATCAATGCTCCATGCAAAGTACAGGTCTTTAGGTAGTGGTTTCATACCGACATCCAGAGAATTGAACAACTAAGAGGGGCAATAGGATTTAAATGGTGGCGCGGCCTCTGACGTTTCGACAGTGCGGGAACCTTTCCGTCAGGAGTGGCCCGAAGACGGCCGCACAAACAACCGCTGGAGCGCTCCAAAGGAGTGCAGGCGCTTGCCTGTGGGGCGACTCTACATTAGAGAGCCGCCCCCGGAGTTGGCCCCTTGGTTGCAATTGATACATTGAAAGGGGCTGGGCAACATGTGAAATATTGTCGAAAAATTTGGCTTCAGTAGATGTATTGAAATGGAATTAATTTAGGTAAGCTAAAGCCCTGGAAAATGAAGGCGGGTCTTTAAAACAAAGGCGGAGAAATAGTCTGAAAACCATGTGAAATGAAGGTAGGCTTTAAAATAAAGGCTTGATAGTTTGTCCGCTTTTTGATCCTTACATTGCGCCGATGGCTCATGTTGTTGTTCTGCTTGATTATGAAAGACAATAGCAGGACCAATACAAAGTATAGAAACGAGAGAATTTTTCATCTGACAGACACCGTATTTGTTTGCCCTGTGCAGCTGCTAGAATTAAAGATGTTGACGGCCATTTGTTTATTCTTGCAGCTCGGCCATGCCACCCTCTGATTTTGTCGGTAATGGGGGCAGAACATCTATATTGTTTTTCATCGCGGGGAAATGAAACACGTGATTTCAGTTCTCTCCCCAGGAAGCAGCTGCTCTGCCGGTAGCCACTCAGAAGCGCCAGAAGAAGCGCCCCAAACCTTTGCAGGCAGCAGCTATCCGGATGGATGAGAAATTTGGTTGTCAGGTTTTAGCATGCCGCTGGTTCTTAAACGTAAATGTGCAAACAAATGGTTGCGGTTGTTCAAAGCCACCAAACACGCCAAATTTCTTTAGCGTGCGTGCGCGCAATCTCTGCCAGGAACCAGAGCCCCGACCAGCTACAGCAAAATACCCGAACGAGGGTATGGCGCCTGGGCCTAGCTTGCTGCGCCCCTCGCGGCAGCCAGGAAGGCAGGAGCTAAGCCAGCCAAAGGAAGAATTGATTGGAAAATTTTGGTTCTGAACGGGTTCGTAATAAGGAAATCAATGTCAAAACAAATCTGTGCCTGATGTATGTTCAGAACGGGTATGAAGCTTAATTTGAACAACATGTTGCTGGGCCAGTTCTTTCGGGTGAAGATGTGAAATGAAATTCTTACGGGCGCATTTGCTTTGTCGATGCCGGTAGAAGGGGCCGCGGCTGAATTTAGTTGCACGCGTGTTAAAAAATTACAGGGCCGGAAAACCTCACATCCGAATGTATGGTTGTAGACAAGGGCTTTGCAAGGAGATGGTGCTGATGATGATGAGGATGATGATGATGATGATGATGATGCAATGATATCGGGACTTTGATGAAGATGATGATGAAGGGTTTTCAATATAGGTGATAAAATTTATTCGTGCTTGATGGAAACATCTGACGCCTTGGCGTTGCTGCTGAATGTCGGCGGCGGGAGATCCAACAGTCAATTACCCCGAAATGGCGAATCAGGGCTGGTGTTAAGTCAGAGCATCGGCAGACAATCTCTGGTGCTGGGATGGGTGAGTTTCCCGGTTGCCAGGTCTGCGTCGCTGCCCCCAGGGCCGCCTTTGGCCCGGGGCCTCCTCGAAACAAGCCACCTGGTTGCGAGCCAGCGAGGCCGCTGGCGGTGTGTCCCAGCTGCTTGGGCCGGCGCGCCGCCGTGGCGAGGCAACTGCGCCTCGTGCACTCGCGCCGATGCCTTGGAAGAGGTGTTGGTGCAGCGCCACGCGATGCAGTACAGGCACAAGGCCGTGGACGACCGTGTTATTTGGGCACTTTTCATGCTTGGTGGTTAATGTCTACCCGGGATTAATCAAACCCCCCCTCCCTATAGGTCAACAAGGTCAACAAGGTCAGACCATACAGGTAAAAAATGAGACACCCCTGAATAATAAACCCCCAGAGATAAGAGATGAGACAAGGAAGAAAGTACTATGAGAACCATGGGGATTGAGGATCAGGATCCAGCTCCAGCATGAGGGTGGTGAGAATGATGAGCAGCACTGACCACCTGAGCCTGGGGGAGTGGGCAGTGAGCCTGGCCCAGCTATGGGACCTGAGCAGTTTCTAAGCCTCTACTAGCCATGAGAAGTAACTAGATTTAGTTAAAACTAATCTAAAACTAATTAAAAAAAAACAAAAAATTGGGGATCCAGAGGGGTTTGATTAACTATGGGGGATTTTTGGCTGTACTTATCTTATTTGGGGCGAAATCAGCGCCTAATTAAATTTGATAAGGACCAGGGCCCAGGGCTGAGGAGGGGTTTGATTAACTAGGGGGGATTTATTAATCTTACCTTGACATTAACCGCAATTCTTTCATCAGTTGTAGCCGGCAAAACAGGGCCGATAATATTATGGAAAGGCCTGGTTTTCATTTTTTTGTACAGGATCGGCTTGCCTTTTGCTTTTCACCAGGCCCCAAGAACGTTAGCGCTTCCAATAAGCAGTGCATCGGCGCAATGCGTCGGCCTAGTTTCCAAAGACCCAAAGAATTTGATAATATTTCAGGATTCGGGTAAGAGCGGCGATGCTGATAGGTCGTTTTCCCCCGCCTGCCAGGTGAGGGTTGTTTGGTTTTACGTCAGTTGCCGCCTGCTCTCCTCTCCTCCTCTCCTCGCCCCCTCCCCGCCGGACTGCAACCACGATGATTATTCCCCAGTGTTCCCTGCCGGACCCCAGCCCCCTTGCTACAAGCTATGCCCGATAGAATGCCAAAAGCTATGCCAGGTACAATGCCAAAAGCGATGCCAGATAGAACGCCGAAAGCTATGCCAGATAGAATGCCAAAAGGGATGTCAGATAGAATGCCAAAAGCTATGCCCGATAGAATGCCAAAAGCTATGCCAGATACAATGCCAAAAGGGATGCCAGATAGAATGCCAAAAGCTATGCCAGGTACAATGCCAAAAGTGATGGCAGATAGAACGCCGAAAACTATGCCAGATAGAATGCGAAAAGGGATGCCACATAGAATGCCAAAAGCTATGGCTATGCCCGATACAATGCCAAAAGGGATGCCAGATAGAAAGAATGCCAAAAGCTTTGCTAGAAAGAATATTAAAAGCTATGCTAGATACCATGTTAAAAGCCTTGCCAGATACAATGCCAAAAGGGATGCGGCCATGTTTCGTTTCATCACACCGGTAGGTGTATCTGCCAACGGTTTCCCGGACATGGTACCATCTTATTAACATCAAATTGTTTGCCCAGATGCCAATGTCTTTGACCTTGCTTTTCCATTGGCAGCAGGACCGAGCGCTTTTGTGCGGCGGCTGCAGGGCTCTTCTCAACGCAGGGCGGTACCTCTGGGTGAAGGACTTGGAGGACTTCGCGTGGCTCTACCGCCCGCTGCCGGGGCCCCAGCTCAGAAGAATCAACCAACAATTTTTGCGCCGGTGGTGGTGGTGGTGGTTATCCAAAATGCTTGGTTTCTCAAGTGGCCGGAAGAATTCACGCGTGAAATGGACAGACCGATCAAGAAGGTGGATCCAGGAGCATGCCCATGGGAAATGTTGGGCGTTATGGGGTCTGCGCAGTACTGACAGGGTTTGGGTCACACATGGGACATCTTGGCCTGGGGAAGGAAGCGCGTTCACTATCCATGGGGCATCCTGGTCTGGGGAAGGGATCGCTTTTGCCACAAATCGTATTTTTTGCCATATGTTTGAAAAAAAGGAATGCGCTCCCAAAAGTGCCGAAAACTCGAGGTTTTTATGAATTTAATATGATTTTAATATGATTTCAATATGGTTCTACTATGGTTTTGATATGATTTCAATATGATTGCGAAATATGGTTTGGTATGGTTTTATTATGGTTTTAATACGGGGTGCGAAGTGATCCACATTTTTGTGGTTCATGCCACAGACCCCGGAGCCATTGTGGTATAGCTGTATCATTCAGGGGTCCAGCGTAGCTTCCCTACTGCTTTTGGCATGTGTTGAAAGGTTTTGGGGAGACGTTGGACAATTGGCATTGACATTATGTTTGAAAAATGTTGTGCTACCATCGTACTGCGCTTGTTTTAATGTATTATATAACAACCCTGTAGCACCGGTGCCTGTCGTGTATTCTGATAACCCTTGACCAATGGGATGTTGTCCGAATGATATTTGACAACAGCGGAGAATCAATGGTTCATGCTTCAACGATCGTTGGCCACTCTTGACCCCATTAATAACGATTGATTCTCCATAGTCAGCAACCTTCGCTTGTTCATGGTCTCACATGCTGCCAGGTTGGGGAGCCCTGGTGCTGGGAGTGCGCAACGTGGGGCATCCCAAGGTTGACTTTCCGGGGCGCCCACAGCTCCAACAGATTCTGCGCCTTTGAACAGAAAAAGAAAGCCGATATAAGAGGCAGCAGGTAGTAGCAAGGGTTTAGCCAGCACTCGCTAGTGACTAATGGTGGTGGCAAGTTGGATTTTGAGGCATTGCAGTCGAATAAGCAGGAAAGCCATATCCCACAAAGCTAGCAGTTTGCAAGCCGTATCAAAATCATATGTACTTCATATCATAGGTGGGGCGCACAGAACCAGCCATAAAAAAAAAAAACATATTTCATTTTCATCAAAACATCATATTGAAGCTGTAAAAAAATAAAGCTTGAATTTGCAGTCCTAGAGGATTTTGGGGGTCACAATGGTAATTCATTTCGGCTAAAACGAAGCAGGGCCGTCACCGATGCTGCCCACGTTGCGTTCCTGAGCAGCCACAAACCCACCAACTAACGGATAGCCGACCAGTCCAGGGTAGTATTAATTCTTTCTGTCCCAGGGCGGTTATGTTTTTTTTTCCCGCCTGTCAGGTGAGGGTTGTTAGTTTTTATCAGCGTTGTCTCCTGGTCCTTGTCCTCGCCCACCGTCTCCTCATCCTCCTCCGCCTGGACCTCAACCACAAGCATCTACGTTGAGTGGTCGCTGCCGGACCCCAACCACGACCATCCACGCTGAGTGGTCGCTGCCGGACCTCAACCACGACCATCCACGCTGAGTGGTCGCTGCCGGACCCCAACCACGACCGTCCACGCGCAGTGGTCGCTGCCGGGCCTCAACCACGACCGCCCGCGCCCAGTGGTCGCTGCCGGGCCTCAATCACGACAGTCCGCGGCCAATGGTCGCTGCCGGGCCTCAACCACGACCATCCACGCCCAGTGGTCGCTGCCAGGCCTCAACCGCGAGGCAAGAACGTCAGAAAGAATGTCAGAAGAAAGGCCCGGAAGAATGTCAGAAAGAATGTCAGAAGAAATGTCAGAAAGAATGCCGGAAAGAATGTCAAGAGAGATGCCAAAAAGAACGTCAGAAAATATGTCAGATAGACTGTCAAAAGAAATGTCAGGATAGAATGTCAGAAGCAATGTCAGAAGACATGTCAGAAAGAATGTCAGAGAGAATGTCAGAAGACATGTCAGAAAGAATGTCAGCAGACATGTCAGAGAGAATGTCAGAAGATATGTCAGAAAGAATGTCAAAAGAGATGTCAGAAAGAAGTCAGAAGATATGTCAGAGAGAATGTCCGAAAGTCCGAAGACATGTCCGCAGACATGTCAGAAAGAATGTCCGAGGATATGTCAGATAGAATGTCAAAAGAAAGGTCAGAAGATATGTCAGAAAGAATGTCCGAAGAGATGTCAGAAAGAGTG
>VSDK01021497.1:4936-27478 GCA_009767595.1 Symbiodinium kawagutii
TTTAAATTTATTTTTATTTTAAAAATAGGAATATTAATCTATATTATTATTGGAGGTTCTTTGGTTCCTAGCCGAAGCTTTTAGATTACCGCCGACCAAGCCCATATCGAGTCCCGGTCAATTAATATTACCATATTTAAATAATTCGGATTTATTTAAGGAGTTAAAATTTATTTAAATAATGATAATTTAATTAAAAAATTAGGGTTTAAATAAAAAATTATATTATATTTAAAAAATTAAATTTTAATTTAATAATTAAATTATATTTAAGAAATTAATATTTATTTAAGAAATTAAAATTTATTTAAAAAAATAAAAATTATTTAAATAATTAAAAATTATTTTAAAATTTAAAAATTAATTAAAAAATTAAAATTTAATTATAAATTAAAATTTAATATTAAAATATTAAATAAATATTTATATATATATATATAAATTAAAAAATAAATAAATAAATTATATATTTAATATAAAATAATTTTACATAATAAAATAAAAATTTAATAAAAATATAACGAAAGCCAGGGAAATTCGGTACGAGTTCCTCAGGAATAGTATACCATACCATGGATACCAAGAGTAATTATTAGTTAAGATTTTTTTTACTGTACAGGATATATTACATATCCAGGGTCAGAATAAGCATAAGAAATTAAATTCCATTTTGGAGGACGGGAAAGGGACGGTGCAAAAACGAGAAAAAGATGGAAAGAAAAGAAAGTACAAAGGGACGGGAGTAAAATGGGAAAAAAACGAAAAGAAGAAAGAAAAGTAGGACAAAGATGGAAAGGGACGGGAAAAAGACGGGAAAGGGAGGGGAAAGGGAGGGAAAAAGGACGGGACAAAAATAAAAAAGGAAGAAAAAAAGTAATAAGAACCGAAAAGAAATAACACTAGGATAGGAATAAAAGGACAGGAAAAAAACGAGAAAAGGACGGGAAAGGGACGGGAAAAGGACGGGAGGAGAACAGGAAAAAAATCTGCTCCCGTCCCTTTTCCTGTTCCTTTCCCGTCCTTGTCCCTTTCCTTTTTCGTCCCTTTCCCGTCCCTTACCCGTCCCTTTCCATCTCTGTCCCGCTTTCTCTCTTCTTTCCGTCCCTTTCCTTTTTTCTATCCTGTTCCCGTCCCTTTCCCGTCCCTGTCCCGTCCCCTTTCCTGCCCCTTTCCTTTTCCTGAGCTTTCCATGCCTTTCCCGTCCCTGTCACTTTCCCGTCCCTGCCCCGTCCCTTTCCCGACCCTGTCCCGTTTCCCGCCCCTTTCCTGTATCATCAGTGTCGCTTTACCATCGTATTTCCATCCCGTATCCCGCCCCCCTCTTTCCCGAACCATCAAATGCCTGCAACACCTCTCACAGAGACTCAAGTCCCCGGAGCGCGCCCCGCCTCATTCCAGGCTCCCTCTGCAAGTGCCCTGACCGAGGCCCAGATTAATTCAGCATTAATTAGAACTTAGTGCGACAAAACCTCCGTCTGCCAAAGTCGACAGTCAACAGTAACCGGTCCTTCAGCTCACCTCACATAGGCTCAACCCTTCCAGGCCCGCTCAGAACTGATTCAAAACAAAACCTTTCTCCTCTCCCCAACTCAACCCTAACAGAAGCTGTTGCCTGCGGGGGATTGGACATGGCCGAAATAGCCACATCAGTATTAATGTAAATTTAGTTCAACAAGAGCTTCGTCTGCCAAAACACAAGTCCTTAAACTTACCTTACATAGGCTCAATTAGCTCAATTAGCTCGATATAAGGTTTCAAATCAAACCTAATAAAAACCCTCCCAGATCAGCTGCAAACGCTGTCTTCCAGAGCGGACCTGGGGGGAGCCGATAGCCCACCGGCACTAAATTACCGCATGGTACATAACGCTGTAAAACGCTCCTCCGGAACACCCTCCTCCCCACGTCAGGGCCCATTTTGCGGCCTCAATGTCAAGCCTGCCCCCCAAACCCCTTATCTCACTTCGTTCGCAAAAAGCAACGAGCCAGCTAGCTGGCTTTCGTAATAATATATTTTTATAAAATTATTATTTATTTTAACTATTTAAATTTATTATTTGTTTATAAATTATTCATAAATTATATGAATATAAAAATATGTTTAAAAGGTAGGTATATTAGGAATCTAAATAAAAATAGGATTTAGAATTTTTCAGATTTTTAATTAATGTTCGGGGTCGTTCTGGTTATAGATTATTTTCTTTAATTTTTCGGAGATGGTAATCTCGAAAATAGAAACAGCTAACCGAAAATTGATAGCCTCAGTTGAGGACCAACTCACCTTCCTCCTCTTTAGGCAAGCATCTATCCTGCAGAAGATCCAGGGCACTGAAATCATCCAGGACTTCAGCTGATTGCCATCGCAACAAAATGAAAGGAGAAAGTTCCGGCATAAAGTAGTACCAATGATAAGTCTATCCAACGGGAACTAAACACTCACTGTAAAGTCTGGGACAAAAGGAAGAACGAGTGAAGGTATGTCAATGTTACATGGAGATGACACTTTTCACACGAGGTCTTGTGATGCCAGACCCGTCCGATGCTGTATACACCTCTTTCACCTGCGTCACTTCCTTCCCATTCTCTCCTTGCACTCCGCGATGCAATTGGAACGATCCTTGAACTCTTCGCCCTTGCCTCGAGCCTCAGTAACTACGTGAGGTGTGAAGTAGGAGTAGGGAGTGTTATATATCCTAAAGGTGTACATACATTCATTGCAATGATGTATGTATGTATGTATGTATGTATGTATGTATGTATGTATGTATGTATGTATGTATGTATGTATGTATGTATGTATGTATGTACGTACGTACGTACATACGTACGTACGTACGTACGTACGTACATACGCATGTGTGTGTAGTTTTATCACTTCAATCAAACTGCAATCCACTTCAAAGTATTTATCTTTTCTGACCACCGACCACCTCAGGATCTTGACTGATACGAGCCAAGCGCACTATTCAGCAGTGAGTGATATCAAAAATTCAAACTGGCTACCCTCAAGACTCTTTCCGTGATGCTTCGGTGGCTCACCCCATCGTTTTCAAGGTTTTCGGTCATGGGTACTTCACCAGTCCTCTCGTCTTATTTGTGAATTGTTGAATTCTCATATCCCTGCTGACCACCCTAGCCTGATTGCGACCAATAAGCTCAAACTGGTTGCCGAATTTAGGACTCATTCACTATCAAATACTATGAAGACTATGTAAGACGTATATAGTTCGTTTGTGCTTAGCAGTTTCCAGCAAGTACAGCCCCTGGGCCACTCCTTTAAGGCCATTCAACTGGACTGAGTCAGCAACACCGCCGCTGCATTTGTACACGCACTCCGAGAGGCAGTTCTGCCGCAGGTCAAAACAAGAAGACAATTTGGCGTTTTCTCAAAATGGGGATACCCCTAAACCATCCAATATTAGCAATTTACAGCAATAAACCAACCATTTTGGGTGGTTCCCTATTTTGAGAAACAACATTTGAACACTTTCCAAAGAAAATATGCAATGCACTACATGAAGGGCTTGGAGGTGACGACCCGATTGTGGATGTGTGGAAGGTGTGATTTCACTAGCAAAAGGAAGTTTCTATCCCAAGCGCTATGCGCAAATACTTCCCCTTACAGGCGCACCCCAGTTGTAAGTTCTGCTTCTTGACAGTCTCATTGTGCGTAGCTCATCCCATATCAGCCGCCATAAAATCTATTCCGACTACCTGGGAAGTGGGGACGAAAGCTATACCTGCCAGCCAAGGCGTTTTCGAATCATCGGCTCAGGCGAAGCCGCGAAGCCATAGTATTTCAAGTGAAGGTCCGTGAAGGTCAGCGCCATTCTTTCGGAAGTAACTTGACCAAGCTGCAAGCTATGAAACACGATGCCAATGCCCAGGACCACTGGACAGCGCTTTGTTGTACCATGTTGTACCTCGTTGTACCTACCCTTGCAATTTGCTCGTTTCTCCTCACACAAACCTACGCCAAAACGCGACAGAACCACTAGAGTTGGCACGCCCTACCTGACCGGTTTCCACGCCGTATGCTGCCTTCACCTTCCGCAACTACCTGCGTCTCACTGTCCGACACCTCACAGACCGCTACCTGCCAGTCATATCAGTAGCTACAGACCCAGACTTTGGGCGCTGGATGACCCTGATACCCTGGTCTTACCAACCAGGTAATGTTCGACCACCAGTCACCCTCACAGCTTGAGCCTCCAAGGTGACCAGTTTCCTATTGGGATACCCCTCTGGTAGGGTCCGGGGCTATGTCCGGCTGTTCGTTGCCAGGGTAACAATCGGTACCCCGCCATCACCACAGCCTCTTGGTCCTGGCTCAGCTCCGGTCTGGCCAGCACTGGTTCGGGCCTCAGGCCACGTTGGGTCGAACGATCTCAAGCGATCATTAAGCATGATATGATTACTAAATGGTTGATATGGTTAATATTGCTAATAATGATTGACATTGATTAAGCATGATCAAGACTAATGGTTAATAAGGTTAGTGTGGTTGATACTGCTAATGCATTATTAACATTGATTTATCAGTAATTGATCAATGACCGTGGATTAAGCATTAATTCATGATTAACCATGATTCATTATTCATTAAGATGGTTAGTGATTTATAATGGTTAATATTGATCACGCAACATACTGGCAATAATTAGGCATGATTAACTTTGAATGATTGCTAACGGTTAATTATTTACAGTATCGACCATGAACAATTGACACTTATTGACCATTGAACATTAAAATGTCCACAACTGTTGATCATTGACATCAGCCATGATGAAACATCACCAAACATCACCAGGCGTTATCAACAATATCATCAATCATATTACCCACCACATTCTCAACAATCACGGCCTGGCAGAGTTGCCCTGGCAGCGATTTCTTGGGGTCCAAGCAGTGAGGCACCTGCCAAGACGCCTGTGGGGCGGGCCCCCAGGGCCAGGGATGGCTCGACTTGGAAGGTCGATCAACCGGCTTACCAATAAGACAACAGGGTAGGTATGACCACTGTGTACATGCGTTGCCAGCGAGCAATGGTAGCAAAATGAATAGCCTGGTGATTGCTCAAACGGTTTACCAACAATGGTTGCATAGACCATGGTTGATTCTCAAAGCTTGTTAAATTTGTGAATGATGGAAAATAGTGGTCTCATATACAGTAATGCTTAATCACCTAATATCAAACGGGCGCTGTCTGCAAGCAAGGGAGGGATTAACGCCTGCTTCAATCTGCCATCGCAAAGATCCGCCCGCTCAGAATGTGGTAATGAGAAATGGTGGCATATGCTTGGGCTTTACCTCCTCACGAGTCACTGGCACTTTTCCTGTGATTGGCGCTTGCCATGCGGTTCTGACAGGAAGAATCCCCACAATGTGCACTCCCCGATCCCTTGCGGAATTAACAATGAAATTCTGAGACCAGCACTGCTGAAGGATGCTACCTGTCAAACGACCAAGGGCTTGAACTACGCTAAAACTCGCGACGATTACGGAAGAAGCACCTAGACACTGCAATTTTGGTCCATCACATACTGTGTCAGTCAATATGTGTGCTCGACATATCGTGACATCTTCATCATAGGTATGGCTTCTAGTTCCGCCTTGCACTGTGGCCAGCCACTGTTGAGTCTGTTGAGACACTTCCCCGATTTGCTCGGCCGACTGTCACCTTCACAGTCTTCACAATATGGATACCATGACCATTGGGAATCAACTTGTAGTGGTTGTTACAAGCCCATTCACACTTGCATGACCATCCCCATGGTTGCCAAACCCATTTGTTATAAGGGGAATCAATCGACAAATGGACTTGTCCTGCTGGGTACTGAAATATTGATCTTTTTCAGAAAGGGGATACCCTGTACTCATAGGTGCATCCCCCAAAGCTATCGCCGCTATCGCCTAGAAGAACTAGTAGTATTATGAAAAAAAAAAATATATATATATATAGACATATATATATATATGAATACCTGGAATAATGGATCAATGAAAATCATGGAAAATGATAAAAATTGGATACATGATATTGTATCAATCATTATATAATCCAATTGGATTATCTATATTTGGATTCTACACTTATAGATAATCAGTGAAATATAATCATTTTACACAGTCATCATATAATCAACACTGATATCATTGATGACTGCGTAGCCTCGGCTAATGCTGAGCTCCCTGCTGCGGCTGTGGCGGCCGCTCGCCGACTGGCCACCGTGAAGCTGCGGCCCAAGAGACCACAGGACACCTCGGTGGCGATGCCGATCACGGCGCCCGAATTCGGCGTTCGCTGGGGATGACTTTCTCCGAGCTCGGAATCATGAAGTGAGTTGATGTGGTGGTTTCTCAAGTCATAGGGGACCCCCAAAGTTATGGTTGGTTTATTACTATAAATGACTAGTAATGGATGATTTGGGGGTACCCCTATTTTGAGAAACAGCCAAGTGAGTTGATGTGAGGAAGATGATGTGAGGAATGTGATGAGGAACATGTGATGAACTGACCTGCAGACCTGCACCTTCCAGTTTGGGGCTTGATCATTTCCTGGTACCAGGAAGCTGAAACTGTTCTACTTTTGGTTACTTGATCAATGAACCTTTGACACCGATACTTTGTGCTTAGATCGGTTGGCAATGGCAATCATACCAAAACTCTGCCGCTCGTAGGGTTTATCATGCTTTAGCCGTGTGGGTTAAGGGTTGTCTGTTGTCGTCCTTGCGCAGGTTGTGCGTGGACCAGAAAAGTGTTGCTTTTATTAGGCATCATCATAGCTGTTCAACTTGCTTAATAGGGATGGTTCTACTTTGGGTGGTCGGTATGCGGGTTGACCCACAAGTCCTGAAATGATCATAGCTCCACTGCTTGATTGGTCCACCGGAATTGCCATACTTCCGCTGCCAGGCTGGAATAACCTATCAGAACGGATGATAGCAAGCGACGACCAACGAATCATTCACCACCCACCAGAATTGTCATTGTGAAATAGCTTATCGCCTGTCGTAGTCCACTAGGCCGCTACCATCATCGATGTGATAATCATCCAAAATGAAAAGCTGTGGCCTATCAACTATGGTCATCATATAAATCACCATGTATATCCATACATCATTATCCTCATGGACTCGTAAGAGTGGACAATCTCTCGGTATCGCCGAATCCACGTCCCATCTCGCAGGGGTCACGCCGGTATGGACCAGAACCGACCCTAATTGGGGATGATTTCATGTGATTTCTGGGTGGGTTGCCACAGTGAGACCTGAAGCCGCAGGTTCACTGCCGCAGCAGGTTCACTGCCGCACCCAGGGGGTTCGGGGACTGAGATGGCCACAAGGATGCCACCCAGAATGTATAGCCGCAAGTGCCTCCTGATGGCGTTTGAAACGAGCAAATTGCTCATCCTCATGAGATTGACTCTCCAACCATCCAAAAGAAAACGAAACTGGAAACATTATGAAAGCAAAACAAACTAAACTGGAAGCATTTGGAAAGCATTTCCGGTTTTGGAAAGCATCAGTTTTGGAAACTCGATTTATGGCCAGACTTTTTGAACCTTTTCAGCTCATCTCCTTGGGAGCACTCGTCCACGGCGGCTATCTGTCATGATGGACCGAGCTCGGCAGTCTCCCCCCACGGGCTCAGCTTGAGCCGGCGCAGCATGGCGCAGCATGGCGCCGTGGCCCCAGGGCCCTGCACCTGAGATCTCAAGGCCATGCTGGTTGCACCTTCGCATGACATGCAGGGCTCATGGAGATGATTCGATGATGATTCGATGATGATTGATGATGGTTGATGATGGTTGATGATGGTTGATGACGGTTGATGATGGTTGATGACGGTTGATGATGGTTGATGACGGTTGATGATGGTTGATGACGGTTGATGATGGTTGATGACGGTTGATGATGGTTGATGACGGTTGATGATGGTTGATGACGGTTGATGATGGTTGATGACGGTTGATGATGGTTGATGACGGTTGATGATGGTTGATGACGGTTGATGATGGTTGATGACGGTTGATGATGGTTGATGACGGTTGATGATGGTTGATGACGGTTGATGATGGTTGATGACGGTTGATGATGGTTGATGACGGTTGATGATGGTTGATGACGGTTGATGATGGTTGATGACGGTTGATGATGGTTGATGACGGTTGATGATGGTTGATGACGGTTGATGATGGTTGATGACGGTTGATGATGGTTGATGACGGTTGATGATGGTTGATGACGGTTGATGATGGTTGATGACGGTTGATGATGGTTGATGACGGTTGATGATGGTTGATGACGGTTGATGATGGTTGATGACGGTTGATGATGGTTGATGACGGTTGATGATGGTTGATGACGGTTGATGATGGTTGATGACGGTTGATGATGGTTGATGACGGTTGATGATGGTTGATGACGGTTGATGATGGTTGATGACGGTTGATGATGGTTGATGACGGTTGATGATGGTTGATGACGGTTGATGATGGTTGATGACGGTTGATGATGGTTGATGACGGTTGATGATGGTTGATGACGGTTGATGATGGTTGATGACGGTTGATGATGGTTGATGACGGTTGATGATGGTTGATGACGGTTGATGATGGTTGATGACGGTTGATGATGGTTGATGACGGTTGATGATGGTTGATGACGGTTGATGATGGTTGATGACGGTTGATGATGGTTGATGACGGTTGATGATGGTTGATGACGGTTGATGATGGTTGATGACGGTTGATGATGGTTGATGACGGTTGATGATGGTTGATGACGGTTGATGATGGTTGATGACGGTTGATGATGGTTGATGACGGTTGATGATGGTTGATGACGGTTGATGATGGTTGATGACGGTTGATGATGGTTGATGACGGTTGATGATGGTTGATGACGGTTGATGATGGTTGATGACGGTTGATGATGGTTGATGACGGTTGATGATGGTTGATGACGGTTGATGATGGTTGATGACGGTTGATGATGGTTGATGACGGTTGATGATGGTTGATGACGGTTGATGATGGTTGATGACGGTTGATGATGGTTGATGACGGTTGATGATGGTTGATGACGGTTGATGATGGTTGATGACGGTTGATGATGGTTGATGACGGTTGATGATGGTTGATGACGGTTGATGATGGTTGATGACGGTTGATGATGGTTGATGACGGTTGATGATGGTTGATGACGGTTGATGATGGTTGATGACGGTTGATGATGGTTGATGACGGTTGATGATGGTTGATGACGGTTGATGATGGTTGATGACGGTTGATGATGGTTGATGACGGTTGATGATGGTTGATGACGGTTGATGATGGTTGATGACGGTTGATGATGGTTGATGACGGTTGATGATGGTTGATGACGGTTGATGATGGTTGATGACGGTTGATGATGGTTGATGACGGTTGATGATGGTTGATGACGGTTGATGATGGTTGATGACGGTTGATGATGGTTGATGACGGTTGATGATGGTTGATGACGGTTGATGATGGTTGATGACGGTTGATGATGGTTGATGACGGTTGATGATGGTTGATGACGGTTGATGATGGTTGATGACGGTTGATGATGGTTGATGACGGTTGATGATGGTTGATGACGGTTGATGATGGTTGATGACGGTTGATGATGGTTGATGACGGTTGATGATGGTTGATGACGGTTGATGATGGTTGATGACGGTTGATGATGGTTGATGACGGTTGATGATGGTTGATGACGGTTGATGATGGTTGATGACGGTTGATGATGGTTGATGACGGTTGATGATGGTTGATGACGGTTGATGATGGTTGATGACGGTTGATGATGGTTGATGACGGTTGATGATGGTTGATGACGGTTGATGATGGTTGATGACGGTTGATGATGGTTGATGACGGTTGATGATGGTTGATGACGGTTGATGATGGTTGATGACGGTTGATGATGGTTGATGACGGTTGATGATGGTTGATGACGGTTGATGATGGTTGATGACGGTTGATGATGGTTGATGACGGTTGATGATGGTTGATGACGGTTGATGATGGTTGATGACGGTTGATGATGGTTGATGACGGTTGATGATGGTTGATGACGGTTGATGATGGTTGATGACGGTTGATGATGGTTGATGACGGTTGATGATGGTTGATGACGGTTGATGATGGTTGATGACGGTTGATGATGGTTGATGACGGTTGATGATGGTTGATGACGGTTGATGATGGTTGATGACGGTTGATGATGGTTGATGACGGTTGATGATGGTTGATGACGGTTGATGATGGTTGATGACGGTTGATGATGGTTGATGACGGTTGATGATGGTTGATGACGGTTGATGATGGTTGATGACGGTTGATGATGGTTGATGACGGTTGATGATGGTTGATGACGGTTGATGATGGTTGATGACGGTTGATGATGGTTGATGACGGTTGATGATGGTTGATGACGGTTGATGATGGTTGATGACGGTTGATGATGGTTGATGACGGTTGATGATGGTTGATGACGGTTGATGATGGTTGATGACGGTTGATGATGGTTGATGACGGTTGATGATGGTTGATGACGGTTGATGATGGTTGATGACGGTTGATGATGGTTGATGACGGTTGATGATGGTTGATGACGGTTGATGATGGTTGATGACGGTTGATGATGGTTGATGACGGTTGATGATGGTTGATGACGGTTGATGATGGTTGATGACGGTTGATGATGGTTGATGACGGTTGATGATGGTTGATGACGGTTGATGATGGTTGATGACGGTTGATGATGGTTGATGACGGTTGATGATGGTTGATGACGGTTGATGATGGTTGATGACGGTTGATGATGGTTGATGACGGTTGATGATGGTTGATGACGGTTGATGATGGTTGATGACGGTTGATGATGGTTGATGACGGTTGATGATGGTTGATGACGGTTGATGATGGTTGATGACGGTTGATGATGGTTGATGACGGTTGATGATGGTTGATGACGGTTGATGATGGTTGATGACGGTTGATGATGGTTGATGACGGTTGATGATGGTTGATGACGGTTGATGATGGTTGATGACGGTTGATGATGGTTGATGACGGTTGATGATGGTTGATGACGGTTGATGATGGTTGATGACGGTTGATGATGGTTGATGACGGTTGATGATGGTTGATGACGGTTGATGATGGTTGATGACGGTTGATGATGGTTGATGACGGTTGATGATGGTTGATGACGGTTGATGATGGTTGATGACGGTTGATGATGGTTGATGACGGTTGATGATGGTTGATGACGGTTGATGATGGTTGATGACGGTTGATGATGGTTGATGACGGTTGATGATGGTTGATGACGGTTGATGATGGTTGATGACGGTTGATGATGGTTGATGACGGTTGATGATGGTTGATGACGGTTGATGATGGTTGATGACGGTTGATGATGGTTGATGACGGTTGATGATGGTTGATGACGGTTGATGATGGTTGATGACGGTTGATGATGGTTGATGACGGTTGATGATGGTTGATGACGGTTGATGATGGTTGATGACGGTTGATGATGGTTGATGACGGTTGATGATGGTTGATGACGGTTGATGATGGTTGATGACGGTTGATGATGGTTGATGACGGTTGATGATGGTTGATGACGGTTGATGATGGTTGATGACGGTTGATGATGGTTGATGACGGTTGATGATGGTTGATGACGGTTGATGATGGTTGATGACGGTTGATGATGGTTGATGACGGTTGATGATGGTTGATGACGGTTGATGATGGTTGATGACGGTTGATGATGGTTGATGACGGTTGATGATGGTTGATGACGGTTGATGATGGTTGATGACGGTTGATGATGGTTGATGACGGTTGATGATGGTTGATGACGGTTGATGATGGTTGATGACGGTTGATGATGGTTGATGACGGTTGATGATGGTTGATGACGGTTGATGATGGTTGATGACGGTTGATGATGGTTGATGACGGTTGATGATGGTTGATGACGGTTGATGATGGTTGATGACGGTTGATGATGGTTGATGACGGTTGATGATGGTTGATGACGGTTGATGATGGTTGATGACGGTTGATGATGGTTGATGACGGTTGATGATGGTTGATGACGGTTGATGATGGTTGATGACGGTTGATGATGGTTGATGATGATTGATGATGATTGATGATGATGCCCGTTTTTTCAAAACTTCACGCAGGGCTTGTGCAGCGTCCACCGGCTTCATATTAATGACTAGCAGCCCGGCCAAGCCGCACGCAGCTAAAAGAGTCTGCACCAGTAGACCCAGTGATGTGATCAGTGATGACTGACAATCCAATCGTATTTACCGTCATGAACCATTGTTGACCGATATTCTCCACTTTTAACCATTATGAACCATGTTTATATATTCATTATCAACCAGTAATTAATCATTGCCAACTATCACGAAGCATTGTGAAGCATTACTAGCCATCATTTGCAACTCTCATTCATGATTAGCCTATCATTAATCAGCGTTGTTAGCCAAAATTGATCATTGATGCACATGATTAAGCAGTATTCACAATTGAGCAATATTCGCCATAGTTAGCCATTATCAAACATTGTTTACCAGTATAGGTCCTTATGAACCACCATCAAACATTGTCAACCAATATTGTCCATTGTTCACTATCAACCAGCATGGACCATTTTGAGCCAATGATCTTAATCAACATGAACCGTTCTCAACCATCGTTGACAACAGCTTTGGCAGGGACTATACGGCCCCATCAATTAAAACAAAGTTGTACAAATGAGTCAAAGCAAAAAAGGCTGTCCGGCTGAAGGGGCGGCATCAAAGTCAACAAATTTTGTTGTTGCTGGCTAATTGAGCAATGTCCTTGTAGGAAACCTTGGTATGAACATGTTTCTGATCAGGATTCGTTCACTATGGACTATGACGATCCTCTGTGTAGTGGATAACCTTGACATAACTAAGCTACCAACCCCCCAAGCTGGGTTAGTAATTCATGAAGACAACAAAGCTTTCAAGCGACTGATTTCACCAGGCCTCTTGGATGCTGACATCGGCAACCACCTTCCATGATCTCGTGCTTCCATGACATCATGGCCAGCCCGGTGACAGTTCGCCACGCGCCCGAGGGTATCGCCAGAAAGATCTGATTCTGATCCGATGTTCAGTTCGAAGCTTCCACCACAATTTCAACGCTGCCCTGAAAAGTTTCCCCCTGGTATCCAGAACACTCGCTTCATACCCTTGGCCACAGCTCAGACAGTGAAGCAATCAGTAGCCAACTGGCACTTCGCTTCGCGGATCCTTGCCCTATAGCAAGTGATATGGTGAGGCTGGGAAAAAAAAAATCGCTCCCAGCTAGCCCAATGACTTTCTCCGAAGCAAAAAAGCCTGTGATACCTCTTATGCTTATACCTGTCTTGGTCATTGAGCCATCTAAGGGAGCAAGGCTCTAGATTCTTGTCTGCTTTTGGCAAGCCAGGTGTGACAATGATTTGGTGGGCAGCAATTGATCGTCTGCAGCCTGCTCCTGTCCTATCTCATAAAATTGTTTGCGATGACCAGATCCGATTTGCATCCAAATCCTGCCTTGTGGGAGAAATCCTACACTGGGATGGTTGAAATATCTTTAAATACAAAATAAGCTAATTCACCATGTAGAAATCCATTGTATAACGGATAGTTAATCAGTGGCGCAAACAGCTCGATAGCCTTATTTCTTCCACCAGCGGTACTTGTCGATGTCATTGGTGAAGCTACGCTCCTAGAAGCTGTAGGCACAATATTTTCCCAAAATGGAGAAAACCGAGACACAAACTCTTGGTCATACCAGCTATTCCATGCAAGATGTCCATATACGATCTACCTTTTACCTATCATAAATGGTCATTGACTGCAACATCGGATGCAAATATGAAAATGTCAAATTATCAGTTCATCGTCTGTGAATTTATTGCTCCTCCTGAATCCGGGATCCAAATTCCAAAACAAGTTGGAACAGAGGGATCCTAAGTCAAAACGTTTGGCTAATCTAATACATGACTATTACAATTGAGTCATATTGATACTACTCAGATAACTGATAAGAAGAGGAGTCGAGGATGTCCTTGACTCTGTTTCGTTGGAAACACCAACAGTCAGCATAGTCAGCTCAGCTCGCCAAGCAGAATGACATGACTAAACCAGTGGCTCTCAGCTTGCTAGAGCACACAGCACTAGATTGACTTGAGTTTTCACCTGCACAGGGAGCGAATTGAAGCACTGGACCAGGCTAACAAAGTCGAGGTTGATCGGGTATCAAAACATGACCAATAGTGAGTCATACTCTTGGGCAGAGCAAAATGCATCACTATATACATACATCATCATACATCCATATATGTCAATATGGTCCATGACGGTCCATACAGAGTGACTCATAATGATCAAATGTTGCATGATTCTGGTTCTAGTTTCAGAATCCGCAGTCCCCTGGTGAACCTGCAATCTTTGCCAAAAATCCTCTGAGATACATCCAGCACCACAATTAAAAACTGTATACTACGTGAGATAGAACCCTCTGAGACTGGAACTATCGATTCATCGCAAGTTGTCCTTCGATCCAGGATTCTCTCTGGTTCTGCGCCTCCCCAGATCAAAAGATTCCAAGCACTGAAAGTTGTAGCCATGTCTTGGAAGCACTGAACATGCACATGCGATTCAACGAAGATGGAATGCATTACCGTTGAACGGACCCATGTGAGATGGATAATATTGCTCTAGGAAGAAGGCTTGGACAAAGCATGAAGTATGGGTTGAAATGTGTGGATTTTCTAAGAAAGAATCTGGAATCTGCAACGTTCTCCACTGTATCAAAACTGGAGCGTTCACTCCAAAAGCATCTGGATCTGCAAGAGACGAGAAAAGCAGGCAAATGAAACCTTTCGCATTGCAGTATACAAACCTTTCAGAAGGGAAAAAGCACACTTGAGGGGAGCGGAGGGGCACTGAACCGCAACCAGCAATCAATCACCCAAACAAAAAAAGTTTGGAATCGTCAAGCTGCCATGTCCGAAAAAAAAGCATAAAGAAGCCTTTCAGTTTTCCCGTGTGATTCAAAAAGATGACGTCACAGTTGATCATCGGAATCAACCAACTGGGAAGAAAACCGTGTTTTGCTATGCGTTTGGAAAAATAATACAAGACCTGAATAAAGATAAAAGAGAATGCTGGAACCTATTTTTTTGACATGGATCTGCAAAGTTGTCGAGAACGATGGTGAGGACAAGGATATAAATGAGATAAAATGATATAAAATGAAGATGGGGATGGCAATAATGATAATGATGATGATCATGATGACGATGATGAGGATCAATACAATCATGATGATTGTCATTATCGCGATGTTGACTACCGTGATGATCAGGGCAATCAAGAATGAATTCTGGACCGCGAAGGCATCTAAAGGATGACAATAACTCCCCCAATTCGGAGATCTCCAGGTAGAAATCAGGACTGATCGTTTCTGACCTGATCTCTTAATCGCTTCAGCCCTCCGAAGCCTTCAATGTCTCCAAGCAACCGAGTTTTGGGGCCGAGCTAGTTGATCACCTCAAATGAACTACCTAATAGAAACACCATGACTCAATGTTTGTTGGAGGTTGTACCTGTATACACCTGTTACACCACTACACTACTATCAATGAACTATCTATATAGTCTAGAGATGTCTATAGTATTCAATAACTTGCATGTTCCAGGAGGCTCCATAACGCTGTCAGCATCTAGTGAGCTCTTCCGCTTCTGTGATCCATTCATTCCTTCAAACAGCTCAAGGAGAAGCATCCATGGTGGCTGCAGCCGGTTGCAGGTGTCATTTTTCACTAAAAACACTTTCCAAAAAAGATGCAACAAGATCGCCACAAGATGCGGCTTTGGCCACTACCACATCCCACCCATGGCCTTTCGTTTGGGATATTGCGGGATTATTTGTTCCCATGCCTGCGCGGTCGCAGTGCGAGACGGGTTGCTTCGCTGATGTCGTCACCCACAATACTAAAGCGATGTGCGGGAGGAATCAGTGAGCACCAGCTCCCATACTTTTGCTTTCATAGGTAAGCCGTTGAGTTCAGGAATTGAACACTTAGAGGCACTTGGTCTTTCTTTGTTCTGCTCCATCAGTACCGAAACTGTAAATCATGCACAGCATTGCTCAGTGGCGCTTGTCCACTTATTGCTGTGAAATGTAAATAGACATATTGAGTCATATTTTTGCTCCTTCAAGCAAATCAAACCAACTCAGACAAACTCACCAACAAGAATGAAAACGAATCAGCAAAACATGGGATTGGATCAACCAGTATATGCTGTCCATATAACCCATCAGCCATATGATTGTATTGGATCTCCCAATACAAACTGATGTAATCCATTGTATATATATATATACATATATATATGTGTGTTTCTGCTTGATTCATCAACTGATCCATCAACTGATCCATCAACTGCATTTATCATACTGTATTTTCAGTGTATCTTCAGTGTATCTTCATTGACATTTCTTGTTCTCTTCCAACTCTACAATTATTCCAAATATCTTCATCATATCTTCAATGTGTTTTCATTGCATCCTCATTCACATTGATACATATGTGTATCATACATATTCATCTACATATTCATTTACATATATCTACATATATTTAAAGATATCTACATATATTCACATATGTTCACATATGAATTTACATATGTTTGACATATGTGTTACATATGTTTTATATGTTTTAAGCATATTTTTGTGTATCTGCATTTCTTGATCTACGAATCCCAACGTTGGATCACTTGGACCTGGCCGCGCCCGCACCTCGCGAGGCTGTGCAGTGCCATGCGGTGCCGAAGCGCTGCGGCCGGACGCCTACGAGTGTAACGCAAGGGCACCAGGCGTTGTGAAACTTTGGGTGCTGGATATGAATGAAGACTTTTTCTATATAATTTGCATGTGTCTTTATATATATATATATATATCATATACTGTATAAATATATATATATATACTATATATCCATTATATACTTATTTACTTTTGAGTTATTCACGTCTCTATTGATGTATCTATTTATATCTATTTATGTATTTATTTGTTTATCACTTTATTTGGACAAGTACTGTCAATGCAAATATGTTTACATGTGTGTGTGTTTTAGAACATTCTACATTGTGAAACCATCATGAAATAGCAGGATGAAATGTCCATGTTGGATCATATTGGCATACAACACCGCCTTGTCTTATATGCTGGGAAGTAACTGCAGTGCGTACACATACTACAAAATGTCATACGCAGAACATTGATCTGCAACTACTAAGATTCATTATATATAATGATCTTGGTAAGACGGCCTGGTCATCTTGGTGTGTGTGAAAGCCAGGACAGGGGCATGACCTACACCCGTATATCACTGGCGTGTTCTTTCCGTGATCAATATCAGTTTATTATCAGTTGCAAAGTTGTACATCCATATGTGTGCTCCACCATCAAACATGGTCAAAAGATTGTGACCATAGAAGCAATACCAAGGGATACGATACATGCCCGACACCATTTTGAACAGGAGTTGTGAAGATTGCCAGGAAGTAAATTGTCATCCAGTTGTTCACTGTACTGGATCACCACAAGCAACTCCCTGCATCCAAATCTGCGTGCATCACAAAACAACAGGTCCACGGCGAGAACAAATGATGAGTCAGATTCCAAAGGCCCACTCATGACGCGAACACTCCCAAGCATAGACCGTCCATCGACCCATGAATCAGTGAACCATCGCCAATCAAACATCCTCCAACCAAACATCAAGGATCCATAACATATTCATAACATATCCATAACATGTCCATAACATATTCATAACAGATCCATAACATATCCATGACATATTCATAACATATTCATAACAGATCCATAACATATCCATGACATATTCATAACATATTCATAACAGATCCATAACATATCCATGACATATTCATAACATATTCATAACAGATCCATAACATATCCATGACATATTCATAACATATTCATAACAGATCCATAACATATCCATGACATATTCATAACATATTCATAACAGATCCATAACATATCCATGACATATTCATAACATATTCATAACAGATCCATAACATATCCATGACATATTCATAACATATTCATAACAGATCCATAACATATCCATGACATATTCATAACATATTCATAACAGATCCATAACATATCCATGACATATTCATAACATATTCATAACAGATCCATAACATATCCATGACATATTCATAACATATTCATAACAGATCCATAACATATCCATGACATATTCATAACATATTCATAACAGATCCATAACATATCCATGACATATTCATAACATATTCATAACAGATCCATAACATATCCATGACATATTCATAACATATTCATAACAGATCCATAACATATCCATGACATATTCATAACATATTCATAACAGATCCATAACATATCCATGACATATTCATAACATATTCATAACAGATCCATAACATATCCATGACATATTCATAACATATTCATAACAGATCCATAACATATCCATGACATATTCATAACATATTCATAACAGATCCATAACATATCCATGACATATTCATAACATATTCATAACAGATCCATAACATATCCATGACATATTCATAACATATTCATAACAGATCCATAACATATCCATGACATATTCATAACATATTCATAACAGATCCATAACATATCCATGACATATTCATAACATATTCATAACAGATCCATAACATATCCATGACATATTCATAACATATTCATAACAGATCCATAACATATCCATGACATATTCATAACATATTCATAACAGATCCATAACATATCCATGACATATTCATAACATATTCATAACAGATCCATAACATATCCATGACATATTCATAACATATTCATAACAGATCCATAACATATCCATGACATATTCATAACATATTCATAACAGATCCATAACATATCCATGACATATTCATAACATATTCATAACAGATCCATAACATATCCATGACATATTCATAACATATTCATAACAGATCCATAACATATCCATGACATATTCATAACATATTCATAACAGATCCATAACATATCCATGACATATTCATAACATATTCATAACAGATCCATAACATATCCATGACATATTCATAACATATTCATAACAGATCCATAACATATCCATGACATATTCATAACATATTCATAACAGATCCATAACATATCCATGACATATTCATAACATATTCATAACAGATCCATAACATATCCATGACATATTCATAACATATTCATAACAGATCCATAACATATCCATGACATATTCATAACATATTCATAACAGATCCATAACATATCCATGACATATTCATAACATATTCATAACAGATCCATAACATATCCATGACATATTCATAACATATTCATAACAGATCCATAACATATCCATGACATATTCATAACATATTCATAACAGATCCATAACATATCCATGACATATTCATAACATATTCATAACAGATCCATAACATATCCATGACATATTCATAACATATTCATAACAGATCCATAACATATCCATGACATATTCATAACATATTCATAACAGATCCATAACATATCCATGACATATTCATAACATATTCATAACAGATCCATAACATATCCATGACATATTCATAACATATTCATAACAGATCCATAACATATCCATGACATATTCATAACATATTCATAACAGATCCATAACATATCCATGACATATTCATAACATATTCATAACAGATCCATAACATATCCATGACATATTCATAACATATTCATAACAGATCCATAACATATCCATGACATATTCATAACATATTCATAACAGATCCATAACATATCCATGACATATTCATAACATATTCATAACAGATCCATAACATATCCATGACATATTCATAACATATTCATAACAGATCCATAACATATCCATGACATATTCATAACATATTCATAACAGATCCATAACATATCCATGACATATTCATAACATATTCATAACAGATCCATAACATATCCATGACATATTCATAACATATTCATAACAGATCCATAACATATCCATGACATATTCATAACATATTCATAACAGATCCATAACATATCCATGACATATTCATAACATATTCATAACAGATCCATAACATATCCATGACATATTCATAACATATTCATAACAGATCCATAACATATCCATGACATATTCATAACATATTCATAACAGATCCATAACATATCCATGACATATTCATAACATATTCATAACAGATCCATAACATATCCATGACATATTCATAACATATTCATAACAGATCCATAACATATCCATGACATATTCATAACATATTCATAACAGATCCATAACATATCCATGACATATTCATAACATATTCATAACAGATCCATAACATATCCATGACATATTCATAACATATTCATAACAGATCCATAACATATCCATGACATATTCATAACATATTCATAACAGATCCATAACATATCCATGACATATTCATAACATATTCATAACAGATCCATAACATATCCATGACATATTCATAACATATTCATAACAGATCCATAACATATCCATGACATATTCATAACATATTCATAACAGATCCATAACATATCCATGACATATTCATAACATATTCATAACAGATCCATAACATATCCATGACATATTCATAACATATTCATAACAGATCCATAACATATCCATGACATATTCATAACATATTCATAACAGATCCATAACATATCCATGACATATTCATAACATATTCATAACAGATCCATAACATATCCATGACATATTCATAACATATTCATAACAGATCCATAACATATCCATGACATATTCATAACATATTCATAACAGATCCATAACATATCCATGACATATTCATAACATATTCATAACAGATCCATAACATATCCATGACATATTCATAACATATTCATAACAGATCCATAACATATCCATGACATATTCATAACATATTCATAACAGATCCATAACATATCCATGACATATTCATAACATATTCATAACAGATCCATAACATATCCATGACATATTCATAACATATTCATAACAGATCCATAACATATCCATAACATGTCCATAACATATCCATAACATGTCCATAACATATTCACAACATGTCCATATCATATCCATAACATGTCCATAACATATTCATAACATATCCATAACATATTCATAACATGTCCATAACATATCCATAACATGTCCATAACATATCCATAACATGTCCATAACATATCCATAAGTACCCATATCTATCCCTAAATCCAAATAGCCTCCACTAACTTGGTCAAGTCCCTGGCGCCTTGGAAGGTATCACTGCCAGCGGTCCGTGGACTTTGGGCCTTGGCGAAAAGGATCTCTGCACCAGGCGTGGTCGTGAACGAGCGCCTAAGCCCGGGCCTTGACTGGCTATGGGACAATATTAACCTACCAATAATGGGGGATATACCAACCAACCAACCAACCAACCAACCAACCAACCAACCAATGGTCAATGGTTAATAATAGGGGATAACAACCAACAATAATAGGGGATATACCAGCTATATATGGCTATGGGTCAAGCAGTTAACCAAGCAACTTTCATGGGGGATAATGACCAACAATAATAAGAGAGAAACTTGAAAGCACAGCGACTGAACACAATACGCACCTTTTTTCCTAGCTGAAACTTGGGAAGAACGATCGGTTTTCAAACTGTTTGTTCTTGTCATCGAAATGGTGGTCCCATCAAACTTGGTACACGTCTCGATTGCGCAGTCATTCTGCGCATGGGTCTTGCTAATCTTTGCTGAGAAGTTTCGTCCAATCACCAGGCTCGACCCACAACCATTTTTCGCCATAGAGATCATCAATGCATCCCCTGCTGGCCTTGTCAATGGGGTTGTCTGCAGTGTGCACATACTCGACCCACAAGTGCAAGCGGCGGCACCGCACTTCTTTCCACGTGATATGCATCAGTTGGTTGAGATCGGCATTGACGCTGCTGCCCTTGATCAAAGAGTCTTTGGCTGCAGTGTTGTCTATGAAGTGAATCCAGAGTTTGTTCCTCATGTCGCTCCAAGTGGCGAGCGCCAACAAAGGCCCTACTGCTTCCATTTGCGCGATGGCTGTGGATGAGTTCGTACTCCATTTTGCTAAAATAGCAGTTGGGACTGCGCAGGTTGTGATTTGCGGTGTAGAACCATCGCGCTCGACGCACCATTTGCCAACTGCCACGTGTCCAGTGCCTTCACCGTCGGAGACAGTAATCACAAGCTCCAGAGTGTGAATGGAACATGGTACCCGCCGTCGGTTTTCCTGAGTGA
>VSDK01021497.1:32063-61439 GCA_009767595.1 Symbiodinium kawagutii
TTGTGTCTTCCGCGTTGGCCGCCGGTGTGTCTGGACCCCTGGCGCTATGAACGGCCCTGCGGCGCTTGCCAGGTTCCGGCCACGCAGGGATCTGGCTTGACCACTGCTGAATTGGTCGTTTCAGCCCAGTTTTGCCATACTTTGCCGCCACTGTGGCTATTTTGGCTAATGCAGCAACCACTGTTTCCGCCTCCCTAGAAGCAGCTTGCCAAAAATTTCGGAGCAACTGCGGCTCTATTGGGTCATGTGCTGCAGCAGTTGCGGCCAGCGCAAATTCATCATCTGTCCCAAAACATTTGAACAGTCAAGATACTCACCATGCCAATTGCGAGAACTACAGTTTTGATGTTTCCAACAATGGGATGGTCTTCAGCCTGACCAGTCACTTCACGCAGCACTCTTCGCAACCGAGGTGTCAGTTCTCCATCCATGGTGGCGTATAGGGGTTGGAGGTGGGTTTTCCTCTTGAACCACTGTATGGCAACGAATGTGTTCCACGGTGCATTAAGTTTCAACCCTCCTAAGCCGATCCCTCCAAACCAGAGTAGTAGGGATACGAAACTTGAAAGCACAGCGACTGAACACAATACGCACCTTTTTTCCTAGCTGAAACTTGGGAAGAACGATCGGTTTTCAAACTGTTTGTTCTTGTCATCGAAGTGGTGGTCCCAAGGCCGTTTCCCATCCACTTCGTCCCAAGTTCAGCCCTCGTGTGGATGGTTCATTGAATGATGCAGAAAAAAAATGCATTGTCCTCTTGGCGTGGCTGCTCAAATAGAGCGACTCGCAAACTCAGGCATGCATCATGTATCAGAGTCACTGGTGTTCATTCGAGTTCATTGCCGCCAGGAAAAAAAATAATGAAAAGCTGGCGTCTTCTCGGCCGCGGTTCTTGAAAAGAGTGGCTCATACACAAGCACATTCTGTCAGCAAAGTCGTTGGAATTTGTTCGAGTTCATTTCCTTAAAAAAAAATCTGCTAAAGAAAAATCGAGGCTTCTCAGTCAAAAAAAAAAAATAATAAATTCATGGAGTGTCGATAAAAAACAGGAAATGTCAAGGTGGGTTCTCTGCTTCGGGCTCTGGTTTGTGCTGAGCGCTGGTTGGCGCTTCCACGTGGGATCGAACATGACATTCTCATCCGCGCGCAGGGTCTTGTCCTGCCTGCTATATTGCCAGCTGGATTTGTTCCTGAGCACTCAGCCTATATTACTAAAGCTATGCATTCACAATATTGCTGCTAGCTGTATACATAGATGTGTTAAAGATTCCTTCTGGGTCTGCTGGGCTGCGCTCATAGAGCTACAGATTCCCGTGCTCATAGAGCAACGTTCCATGTGGGATAAGCACTTATGCGCTCATAGAGCTGCATGTGCAGCGACTGCTGGGCAGTCACTCACCGTCCAGCGGACACTTTGCACTTCTTGATGTGTGCGTGGCACATTTGTGTGCAATGGTCCTGCTTATCTTCTCTGTATCGTATCCACTTTTTCCCTCTTACAGTATCTTCTCTGTATCGTATCCACTTTTTTCCTCTTGAACCACTGTATGGCAACGAATGTGTTCCACGGTGCATTAAGTTTCAACCCTCCTAAGCCGATCCCTCCAAACCAGAGTAGTAGGGATACAACAGCCTGGTAAATGATAGGGGAACCCACAGCCGACTAAGAAATGTCCTGGTCGATGCCGATGGTTTGCTACCAGAATCTTTGAGGAATGGCATGGACAGTTTACGCTGGATCAGTGGCTTGGTCGTGCTAGTCTCCTGGCTGTCCAGACCTAGGGGCACCGGTTGCTATGCTCAAAGCGGCAGTGCCTACAACACAAATCATGGGAGATCCACCTACCGCATGTGATGCTTTCTGTAGCAGCTTTCTGTGGTAATTCTGGGGTAAAACATGGTAAAACCCATTGTGGTTTATGAAGCACTGGATCTGCAGTGTTGTGGTTCAGGTTCCAAGCACAAGGCTGCGAGAATTCTTAGCATGTCTGACCAAGGCCGATTAAGTCTTCCCTCCGAAGTCGAGTCTTGAGCCTCCAAAAATGAGACTTTCATCGGAGTTCAAGGGAGCTTCGGCAACCAATCTTGCCATTCTCAGATTCGGATTTGGCCGAAATTGCTCATGAAACCTGATCCATAGTACTCGGATCCACACGAGTAAGCCGTCGTTCTTCTAGATGGCGTGAACCATCTTTGGTAACCTGTCACCGGTCAAACATCCATCAGGGGGGCTTGCAGCAAATTTGGTTTCAGGGAAACCTTTTACTTGACTGGGAACACACACTTGTACTCTCAACCCATCAAAACAAAATAAGAGCGCAAGTCTTTTCTGTGCATTTGGAGAACCACGAAGAAGACAAAGCACAATGAGGGACCCGGATACCGACCCGGCAGGTACTGTAATTCCAAAGCATTTGGAGAACCACGAAGAAGACAAAGCACAATGAGGGACCCGGATACCGACCGGCAGGTACGGTAATTCCAAACATTTCAAAATTGCTCTTTAAATTTGAAAAGACAGAAAGACACTGTGAGCCCGACTTTTAGCTAGATGGAGAGAAAGCAACAGAGAGGCTAGCTACCTGCATCCCATTCTACTCGTTGCTTAGTTAGTAGGTAATCCGTCGATCGCATGATAGACCTCCCGAAGTCAGATGACCCCTAGCTGCCCTAGCTAGAAGTGGAGTCTAATCCCTCGTCAAATGCAAAGAAATACTTCAGAATGAGTCGTCTCTGCCCAGACCCGTGATCCATCGCTATCTCTCCCGCCTTTCGCATGCGATCCCCTGGCAAGTACGGGGACACAAGCATCTGATCAATTCTCGCGTATAATCACCGTCATCACCTGTCACTTTGGGCTACTCATTCCGTATCACTTATGACCTACTTGTAATTATCACCCTCACGTCCTCCTTCTACAGTCCTTCCTGTATGTCCCACATGCGTTCGTCAGTTGGTGTTGCTCTAAACTTGGTTGCTTCCGCCTGTCACAACACAATATCTTGCCGGTACCAATCATCACAGCTGAATCCCTTAGTGCATCTTGCAACAAGTTTGTCACTGCAAAAACGATTCCATTCTTTGAACTTCCAAAGGCCCCAATTTTGTGGGAACAAAAGTGCCTCCAAGGAGCCATGCAGAGTCCAATCTTCGATGTGTATTCTTGACCCGAACACGTCATCATTGATGACTTCTGGATACAGTCACTACTGCTTGGTCATTGGTATCAACATCACTTGGCTGCAGACAACCTCTTTCCACATGGACTCATAGCCTGCTTCCACAAGAGTCCATCCACAAACTGCTGTACTTATGTACCCCAACAAAGCATGGCGTGTTTTTCCCAATGATCATATTGCTGGTAATTTCCCCGTTCTTGTTGCCACATCCCGGCTATTGTTCGTTACATCCCAAACCAGCCCCTACGTTGACGCCCCACTCCCTACATCCGCTCACAGTTCTTGTTCATGTTTCCTTATATTTCTCTTATATGATATGTCTTGTTACATGTTTCTTTATATATTTCTCTTACATAATATGTCTTTTCACATTTAAGAATTTAAGAATCATTTATTTATATATAATAGAAATATATATATATAGCTATACATATTATATATATATATATGTATATATTCAATATATGTTATATCTCTATATATCATATTCATATACCTTCTTTTATCTTCTTTCTCTCCTGCTTTCTTAAGCGCAGTGCTCTCGGGACGGGATCTCACCTTGGCGCGGTAGAACGCAAGTCCATGGAGAAGGGCCACGGCGGTTGTCGGAAGCCCTTCTTGAAATCCTATGGAGGGCGTGCCCGGAGGGCGTCCCCTGTGCCCAAGGAACCTTTAACCGAACTTTAAGATCCTCCAAGTACCAACCCAAGAAACAGAAAGTTTAGGTCAAAGAAAAACTAACAAGATTTTGTTACATCTGGTCCCCTGGTAGATATGAACTAACAAGATCTAACAAGCTGGTCAGCGTCAGCTAGCTGGTTTATTAGGCTGATGCATGTATCATATGTATCTACCATCAGTGGTAGTAAGAATCTGGCAGTGTCAACAACCATTGCGTCACATCCCCTTCGCCCCTTCGAATGACTGTGCTCTTTCAGGATGCTCAGACTGGCTTTTGATATGTACGAGTACCAGGCACCCTAAACATAGTAACGAACCAACCAGGGTGACACTGCGAAGGTTGACTTATTCGTGTAATGTACATAACATGAATCTTCCAGGGCTGAATTCTGCCTCACTATGTTGGCAAAGTCTCTTGAAGATTCTTGAAGCCTTCGTTGATGGATGTTCATGGGACAATTTACAGGAAAGCCTGGTTTGAACCATTGACAGTCCTCCATCAACTGTTTCCAAGTATCTGAAAGACAAACCGTTGGTGTGAAATGTTTGCGTCCTTGGTTTACCTTACTATACAAACAATACAAGGCTGAATCCGGAGTGGAGCTGTCTCTGTCTGAAATCAAGCCCCAATTGGAGCCATCAGAATCTGATTCCAGCTTTCCTTGATTGGTATCCGGACAATATTGTTCGTTTTCTCATCAATCGTAAATCCACATTTCTCGTCTTTTCTCGAATGTGCCTCATCACCCAAGTTCTCTCGAGCCCCCATCGTCATTCTCGCAACAAATTCATCAGAGGGTTCGTTTGTATCAAAAGCATAAAGTTTCACAATGAGATAAAAATGCGTATCACTCAATGACTGATCTGGCTGCGGCCTGATTTTTTCGTTCATGGGCGAGTGAGGAAACTTGGTTTGCGTCCTCTTCCGTACATTTGCCTAAACATGTGGTTCATCTTTTTTGGATCATGCTGGTGATTTGAAAATGGCTCCTGCGCATTTTGCCGCTCAGAGCAGCAAACCAAGACACTCCGCACTATTCACTGGAAATCATCCTTGGCCACCCTAGCAACCCTGTTCAGCCCTGGTCCTTGTCGAGAACAATGTAGGTATCTCGCCCCGTACCATCCTTGCAATGAGCTGGGGCAGTCCTTTAGGACTTCGGCCTTTTCCTTCGTCTAGTTGTGACATGCAGGGACTACTAGAATCGACTGGATACTACTGGCCTATTTTGGCTGATGGAAAGCTAGTGGACGCTGATTGTCACCGGCAGCACCAACTGCACTGCCACCACAAACTGGAACTGGCCAATGTGTTTTTCTGATGGGGTTGGTTGGACATCTCTTGCAAGAGGTGGTCGCGGTTGATGCACGCGATTGAAGTCATACAGAAACTCGTCCTTCCGTTCGGACTAAGCAAGAACTGTTCCCATCAGGGTCTCAAATGGGCTTGACAATGATCCAAAATGGGAACTACATAGCCCGAAAATATGTAGAGAGGAAATGCAAACAGCATTCAGCCAAAAATCTTTGAAAAGAAAAGGTTTCAATTGAACCGAACAAGTATGGGAACAGGAGAAGGTTCAGGATAAGCCCGACAGGGGTGTCTCAACAGACTCAAAATAATGTCAAAGGGTGTCAAATAGGCTCAAAAAGCACGCTTCCTGGCCTTGAAAAGCATTGACAAGTAATAGCAAGGCGCAGAAAGGAATGTCCACATGTTCATCTGCTTTCACATGCTCCAAAGCTTTGAATCAAAGGCTTCAAGAAAGGCCACACCAAAGGTCGAACATGAATAATAAGGTTATATGGAATCGAACATGGAATCAACATGAACTCCACGAAACCACCACACCTTGAGGTTTGCGTGGGCACCCGGGCTCTTACCACACACACCGTGTCGAAGCTGCTCATTAGGCGGATCAAAATGATCCTGGTCCCAGTGACTGCAAAATCACTAGATTGGTACTCGCTGGGGTGTTCAGGTACCATATTTGGATAGTTGATATGGACATGTACCCATGTCTGTTGTGTACATGCATATTGCAATCCAAGCATCAGCCATGAAGACTGGAGTGATCCGTGTCACCATCTCTTTTGCCTTCGACGGAGGAAACCTCAAAGCTTGACCATCCCAGCTCGTGGAAAGTGGACACTGGATGACACTGACCACCTACAACTTCTACTCTCTCAGGAGTTGAAGGACCTAAGGACCCTCTCTCTTTGGCAGCGACGACCTGTGGCAGTTCTCAGCAAAGGCTTGGGGGCCGCTGGGGTTCCTGGCTACGATAAATTCCACATGGCGAGGCTGCAACTTGAGCCACCAGGGTCACCCAGGGCCGCTGTGGTCGAGCATTGCGATGTACCACGCATCACAGCCCCACATCTCAGAGGCCTTTAGAAACTGAGTTGTTCCATCCTTTGTCGGATCAAAAGGTCTCTGCTAAGGATGTTCAAGCATGTTGTAGTCCCGAAGTCTTCCAGGATTCCACGCAGTTCCTTGCGATCTGAATCCATGTGAGAGTTTTTCACTTTGAGCTGCTGCTCTCGTGGGGTGAAACTGAACGAAGATCCGCGCGGCAGCAATGGACTTGCAAACGGCACCTTCAAATAATTGGAATCATTTTGTACCACATACTAACGCCAGAACATTTGCAGAAGTACACTTTTGATCAAACAGGCAATTCATGGAAATCACATACTGGAAACGTCCGGAAACCAGCTCGCTACAACACTGCAAAGTCGATCTATGGCAATTGAACCCCAGTCTGTGCCAGAACCACTCAGTGGTTGGCAGGGACTAATGTTCAGACATCATCATTGTGACCTGAGTGATCAAGGTCTGAGGATTTTCTACTACGAAACCCATCAGATCTCACACCATATGTGGACACTACCATTTGCACGACACATACACCGACATACGCAGGCACGCATGGCGAACGGTATAACCAAACACGTGAATAGCAACAAATAATGCTGCTCCTTGGGACTCCGTTGATTTAATTTCATTGTGGTGAGCTCCTGTGGTTTAAACTTAAGTCATTGCACTCCCAAACAGTGCATGTTTGCCAGCAAAATCTCACACTGTATGCAGATTGGATACTCACCTTTGCAATCAAACAGCTCAATGTCAAGTGCTTGAGCAACCTCGCCTCTGCTCCCCAAGGAGCGCTGCGCTGCAAGCTAAGCTGAAGACGTACTCATCATATCTGAAGAAGCCATCGAAACTTTCCTGGTCTTGTGGTCCATAGAGGCGCCCCATCGACGATCACCGATAATGGGTATACCATTTGTGTGTGCATCATTCAACGGCTTCATCGACCACAAGAAACCAAGTCCAAATGAAGATTCGCCAGAACCGCATCCAGGATGTGCTAAATTGAAGCGTCCAAAAAAGATGAGAACCCATAGAGGATGCAAACTCAACCCCTCTGGAATCTCAAAGGCCGTGCCCAACAGCTGCCCAGCTCAACAGCAACAACCGCTGCAGGTGGCGAGACGAGCTAGATCAAAATGGTGATCTCTAGTGTGCTTTGTCAAAAGCGGAAGAAAAAGTGTTCAATCAAACCATCAGTCGTTTAACTATAATTGTTGAGTATCCCCCATTATTAACCACTATTAGTGGTTATAACCCCGAAAAAGACCGCCCCAGTAGCGTTTGGCTACTCTGTTGCTTCCATCAAAAAGAGCTCGTTTCCTCGCGCCTTGGGGTATCCCTCAATCCACATTTGCGGACCCCAGCCGAAGTGTCAAGAGTGGCGACCACATCCCTATCAAACTGCTTGGAACCCACATCTGAGACCGGCTAATATCTGTTTCTCCATGGAGATATGATCGATTAAGATGCCACCCAAGCCCCAGCCAAGCGGATCCCCTCTACTGCCAGGCATCAATTTGCGCCACGAGGTTCTTCGCTTCTTCTGCCGTCAATTTTTCCCGGCCGTAGGCCTGACGGCACAAGGGCAGACCATAGATGACCGTAGGTGACCCTAAATGACTTTAGATGACCATGATTGAGTCATGGTTGGCATTCTCATCTTGATAGTTGGCATTCTCCACACTGCATCTAGCACTGGCACATCTCAAAATATTTCGTTGGCATTATCCATGATCTCACAAAAGTCCTGCTCTCCATGGTTTGTAAGCTCCTCACGCAGGGACATGTGCAATTCTCTCTTCCAAGCCGCTTCTTGTTTACGTATCTCTGCATTCTGTACTTGCATTACTTGGTTGCTTGTATGGCGATTTGTGTCTCTACATCCCCTGAAATGTGGGGCGGTAACCACCTGGGATCGCACCCGGAACTTCTGAAAACTCATGGGAATACACCACTAGTGCAGTACCTGGCCGGCCGAAGAGCAGTTTGTTCCATCAACAGTATGGACAGTTGCGTACTCATCATCACCCATCACTATCCACTATTATTGCTTATTCTGCTCATGATTCCCTATTTGGTCTCATTTCCTATAATCCACAACGAGTTTGACTCCACTGCTATTGTTATTATGATCGACCGACCATTGTGAACCATGTTTGCTAATACCAATATCCCTTGAGCTACAGTACCTAGGACTTAATTTTCAGCGTGTTGGTTCTTTTCCCCAATGACTGTCGGCTATTGCTGATTAAAGTAGGATTATTGGCCTAATTCCCAACATGACCAGCAGGATTCTTAGTTATAATTAGATTTAATTAGAATATAATTAGAATCATCATGCAACGTGCTGGTTATATCAACCACTAGCATATATTAAGAATGATTAGCCATGGTTGCTTAGTTGTTTCCAACTACAGGATGATGGATTCGTGGTCGCCATCTCCGATCTTGGTCAGTGCTCTTTGTTGGTTCCCCCTATGATTGGCTACTGAAACAATCAGGCTTTTGGTTGTTATCCTGCTATTTGCTATTGTTTAACCCCAATTCTTATCATCTATGAAAACCGCATGTTTCTTCCTTTATTGGGGGTTGCATCCCTTTGTTTCCTTCCTTCTCATCCCATTATGATATCCCCCCATTGTCATATCCCCGCCAACTACTCTCTGAGAAACTAACCTGGCGGATGAAATCATCATATTTTATAGTGAAACCCGCTTGGAAACCACCAAGTGGTGGATTTTCGCTAGGTTAGCGCCTCCCACAGGCTACCCCCGGGGCTCACTGAAACTTCCCCCAGTCACCTGCAAGGCTTGCTCCAGGTCCTTCACGCGAATGCAACCGTCGGGTGCGTTGCCGGCAAAGACCTCGGAGCGCTGCTTGGAACAAGCCCACAGGGTGGGTCCCTGGGAAGTCCCGCGTGGAGAGTTCAGAAGTGTTGAGGATGAATCTGATCAATGGGAATGATAGTTATACAGTATTAAGACATTATAGAAGAGCTGGTCATACTTCAAAATGGTTAGTAATAGTTCACAGTTCACAATAGTCAATACTAATGATTGATGATGGTGAATCAATGATTTGCCAATTCCTAATAATTGGTCAGTTCTTGGCCAAAAGTCAACAAGGGATCACAACCAAAACATCCAACACGGTCCAACACCGAACATGTCATTGCCTGTGTAAGGTTCACATTAGTCATGCAGGTACCCCAGACTAACCACTTGGGGGCACATTTGATGGATGGGTATGGATGGGCCACAAGGAACAAGGTAGAATAACCGTCTACAAATATCAACAGCTGTTGCAGCTATGGGTTCCATCTGTGTTGTTTTGCATGACTTCAGTCAGTGGACCTACACTGTCCTGTTGGATTTCAGACTCTAGTCGAAGACTCTTCCAGGGTCTGGATGGATCTGTAACGAATTAGGGTCGCAAACCGGCTGGCGTTTGGACGTAGACGTCACAAGACTGATTGCCAAGTCAAAGTACTGGTGGATCCATGTTAATCAACCACCAGCGCCACCAGTAACTTGAGCCATCGGTTTAGCCATAGGTGACTTACTAAAGAGCTAGTGCGGTTCACCCCATCCAAGTCCAAACCTCAGCTTCCCATGTTTGGCCCATGCCCCCCGGGCCGCCTTGAAGGCTTTTCGTACTTCATCCGCTGTGTAGTCGGTGTTGACCTCGGCCATCGACCTACAATCAGGAACCATCAAATAGCCTGAGGTATTTTAAATTGGTAGTGAAACATCGATATGGTTACAGCACCAGCTGGCACCATCTGTCCATGTCTGATGTCCATCCCGGCTCCAAGCTGCAATCGGGGATGATCATGGCCTAGCCAACCCACCTGCGTCACACCCCAATCTGGGTGCTTGGCTTTTCTGCACATCACTTGCACAAACTCCTGGCATCAGAAGGTTCAAAAAGGCATGCCATGAAGCCAGGCAATAGTGAACACGCAAAAAATGCACACTTGGGTTGCCTTCCCGCATTTCATCCAACAAACATGAGGCTCAACAATAATTACAACACAGGCAGTTCGTTCCGCCAAAAAAACATGTTGTTATCCAAGAACTGTTCCACATGACATTTTGTTCTGCGCAAAACGTGGAAACCAAGCTCAAAAAATAGAAAACATGCACATCCCAACATGTTGGTTTAAAAACATATCTAATTCATCTCAAATCCGGCACAATGCGAGGCTGTGCATAGCCCCAGGTGAACCACATCACAGGGTCGCAAAAATGATAAAATCAACGTCAGACAAGCGTGTATGAATTGGGATCTGCATTGGCCGGGGTCATAAAGAGCCTTTAAAATCCAACAAGCTGGAAGCACAACTTCCGAAATTAAACCCGTTCTCGACTGTTAGTAATCAAGCCTTCGTGACTTCCCAGAATTTACCGTGCTAAGCCATCGCTCGTCACCTTTTTAATCATGAAGCGGCTTTGCGGCTCATCCGATCCCTCCTCGAAGTCGATCTCACCATTGCCGTTCCTGGCTTCGCAGTTCAGGAAGCACCGCTACCGCAGCAGTTCAAATCATCATCCCATACGCAACGATGCCATGATTTCACGTATAAGGCCTATGATTTCACCACTCCAATGGGAACAGTTGCGGGCGCCCAGATCCCTCCCCGGATCAAATTACGAGGGCCCCGGACTCATCGATTTCTGAGACCATGAGCTTCAACTCCTCGGGACTTGTGCCTGGCGACGCCATGGTGTCACCCGTCGTTGATGGTGGGTTGAGAAGGGATGATACTGGTGAATAGTGGTGGTTGATAAGCTGGGAACTGGTGGTTGGTTGGTAATGGCTGGTTGGTTGATAGTCGTTAGTTGATGGATACTGATGGTTGATAGTGGTTTTGAAACGGTAGATACTTATCATGATCGACAAGCGTTTTATGGCTGATATCAGCTGACAATGGTTTCATCCGTATTGGGTTTAGTGGCTGATCATGGTTCATAATCGTTGATAATGGTTGATAATGATTGCTAATAGTTGATCGTGGATAATCAGGGGTGAGGATTACAAAAGCGACACACCCCCAAGTTGGAGGTTAATCGGGGTGAACCTCCGTTGACAGTTCGTGATGGTTACGAAGGATCCATAATGGGGGACCAACAACCAACAAAAATGGTCCCAGGATGTCCTTGGAATATGAATCGAGGATATGACTTGGATGGTTGCGGCACCTCCCTGCACCTACATAGGGTGATTTTCAGGCATTGGGGCTTGACTATGCTAGAACGAGTCGGTGAATTTCATTTAGTTGTCCCTAAAGCAGGTTCTCCGTGCATTCTCAAAATTGAGGACAATGCCCATACTGCATACCTTGGGGGCCCCTTGCACAAGGTGCTCGTTACCATCATGGATTTCATGTGGAAACTGCCATGGGGATTCATGGGAACAGTTCGCACTGGGGCTGCTCCAAACGCTGCCGAGGGGCGGATACCCAAGGTGTCCATTAGCCTGTCGGCGATGGGCTGTCAGCCATGGTGCCAATGGAATGAGCAGCCGTGGCTAAGGGGAGAAACACAACTATGATATGATGTAGCTGCTGTAGCCCACCGCGGCTCCCTCATGAACTCACATGTTTTCACAAAGCGTATACACTGATACGTATGTATACAGTATATACATAGATAGATAATGTCGCTCTGCTGTTCACCTGCCCACCTTTAGGATGGATGGATCCCTATGCTCAATGAACAAAATCTTGTTCAACCCCAACACTCTCCCACCATCTCCCACCATATCATTATGGTGAAGAACAACCTCAAGGAATTATTTCCTACATATGTATACTTTCATTCTATCCCTGACCGTTTTATTCATTACATACCAATCATATGTTCAATGTTTTCCATGAAATCTTCATGTGGTGCTTTCTTAAAACAGGAGACCCCCCAAGTTGTGGTTGGTTTACTACTACAAATGGGGGGGTTCTCAAAATAGGGAACCCCCCCAAGCATCCTCTTATTAACCATTTTTAGTAATATATTTCAAACCATCCATTTTGGGGGAATCTAGAACTTTGAGAAACCACCAACTGAGTCTGTTCATAAATATGGCCTGTTCCCAAGTTGTGGTTGGTTTATTAAGTTTATTCCTACACATGACTAGTAAACTGCAGATGATCACTGCGACCCCAAGTCCTGGCGTGACCACCAGACGTGCCAAGCCGTCACCTTCGGTCGCTTGGGCACCGCAGCCGACGGCACCTGGCCAACTCTTCCGTACCGATGGAGCCGCCCCGGTCCGTGTCCACCAAGTTGAAGATCTCCTGGAACTCTTGGAGGTCCTCCGCAGACAGAAATCTCGCCGGCAACGGATGGAAAAATGATGGAGAAACATGGGAAACTCATAGATCTTGTAAAGAAAAATCAAGGAAATCAGGAAAAAATACAGTAGGGAAAAAATATATATTGGGGAAATGAAGGAAAAATTAGGGAATATGAATGAAACATCATGGAAAAACGCAGGAAAAATGAAGAAATGGATAGATAGTTCATGAATATTGATAAGAAAAACGAGGGAAACATATATATTTGTTTTCAGGGAAAGTTATGATTCTTTATGAAACTGATCATCGTTCAGGAAACCTATTATCCATGATTGTCTTAATGAAACCATATTCAATCCGTTATTAACCCAAAACATGATTAAAGTAACCATATTACAAGTTATTAGCCGTATTTATGAAACTCATAATTGTTCAGACAACCAACTAAATCATTTTCAGATCATTTGCCCATAAATATCTTGTGTTGCTAATTTAGGTAAGGGAGATTTCAAGCCCCAAGTGTCACATCAAGTCACACTGAAATGCCAACACCGATTCTCACCTCATCTGAAAGGTTTGGGTGTTTCTTTGCTGCTTCACCTAAGCACCAAGAGCATCCCCAGCAGATTCCGCATGATTCGGCATATTTATGCCTCCCCAAGTCTTGAAGTAAACCACGCATTTTTCAGGCGCAAAGAGATGAAAGTTTCGAGGGGCAACTTGGTCTTGCTCATGATTAGTGCTTCTTGATACCGTAGAATCATGCAGTGTGATCGAAATATCTTTGACTTGGAATGTCCCGGTCTTCAGGCTTAGCTCAATCTGCAGATTATATGTAACATATGGTATCGGAGGCTCATCGAGGAGAAATTAACGTGATGCACTGGACTCTTTTAATCTCCGTCTCTTCATCTCCATCACTTCATCTCCATCTCTGCGATCTCCTGTTAAGTCTCTTTTTCTACTACAAGGTCATGGGATTTCATAGGTCACCTGGCAGTCGCCACTGGCAGTCAGTCAAGCCACTCGCTGCTGCCGCTGCCGCCATGGTTTCACGGCGCTATGCTGTGATGTCACCACTGAAGCCAAAGGGGCGCATTGAGATGCTGGAACAGCAACAGAGACCCGATGAAATTGGTCACCGTCTCTGTGAAGACTAAGCAAGTAAAATGTTCGTAAGATTGATGTTTGGTAAGATTGGTAAAATTACTATGAAACAAGAATGTCTTTGATGATTTCTTTGTGAAAAGATACCGGCCATCTTAGAAAAATCAAGCGGGGCAGATTTGTGCAGCGAGTCTTTTTCTACGAGTCCTTTGCAGCGATCATCCACCTAGCGTCACAACTTTGGTGATAGAATTGAAATACATTTAAATATACATTGATGAATTCAGCTAAGGGATGCGTGCTTTCAAGTGCCTCCCAACGCTGCCTTCAAACATCCCGAAACACACGCCAGGCGGCAAAAAAACGTTGAAATCAGGCAGCACTTGTGGGGGAGTTTCATGTTTCAGCTGCAAAGGTTCCTCCCCGCGCCGTAGCGTTGGATTTCACCGTTTGTTCATCCTTGAGGACAGCTTTTGAACCTGGGCAAGTGTGACACCAGGATACACCACGCATTTCCATCAAGACTCAAGCGCAGTTGTTTCGGCCTCATAGCATTTGATAGCTGATTGTGTTCCCCTGCGATTGAGAAGCATCGCTTCATTCAACAACTCAATCTTATCGGTCTGAATGTAGTCACCCCAACCATCCCCAGTTTCAAGCACAACGGAACTCATCTGTTTCCGACCCGGACCTAACCACTTCAGCCACCCGAGACATTATCGTTTCCATGAATTAATGTCCTTGTAGGGGCGTGTCAGTGTCCACAGGCGCGGAAAACGATGCCTTGACCTTTGAACTTGGAAAACCAGCGCTGGGAAATACATGGCCACACTATGGACACACCTAGGTTGATTGTTGACTTCGAATGATTCTAAACTTCGAAAATTTCCATGATCTGCACATATTGTCTACATATCATATTCAAGCATCAGTCACACTTCTTAAGGATGTGTCGCTATCAATAAATCTAGCTAAGAGTCATGTGTCGCTGTCAATCAACATTCGCCAACAACCAGTAGCGGGTCCCCTGCCATCAACTTCCGCTAGCATTGCCACTGGCTATTGTTCAGCTAACACAGCTAACACCATATACCCGCTGTCATTAACTATCAGCCCTAAGGATTACTCCTTGCTTAAGCCTTAGGAACTTATAAGCCCATGATCAGCACCGTCAAAGCGTTTGAAGCGCAATTTACCATCCTCGACCAACGTTCTTAACCATCTTTTACAAGTACCATGATTAGCGCCATTGTTGGCTGTTCTCAAGTACCATTGCTGACCATTGTCATGAATCATCATTGCTGACCATCATCAACCGTCACGACTAAGCATCATGAACCATCCTTGTTGAGGCATCCACTATCATTAACCATCAGTACGCATCATTTAATATCATTGGCCATCATTGGCATAAAACGTCACTAGAAACCAGTAGTTGGTGTCTCCCTAGCATTCATCAAAAAAAAAAAGCTGAACCACCATTCTTGAGCCCTAACCGTCATGAGCCCTGACCGTCATGAGCCCTAACCGTCACTAGCCACCATCAACCGTCCACCCACCACCATGCCATCGTGGCACTCGGCTCAGCTCTTTCCGCAATCTTTCGGCTTCCTCACGAGCTGCCTAGCAGCCGCTCGCCAAGGGGTGACCAATCGTTTGAAACCCAGCAACAGGGGTAGCACCACCTTGATGGACGTGTAAGTATTGATGTCGTATATAGACTATGTATAGATACGACTTCCAACGCATCTTGAAATTGTGGAAGTACAGGTGTGGAACTCACATCTATCAATCACATTCAATCACCGCTGTTTAAGCCACCAATTTTGCGGGATGCACATGGCTCATCGCTCATCGCCGGTCCCCCAAAGTTCAAAGAGCCTTGTGCAGTTGCTCCATTTCTGCCTGACCAAAGTCCCGAGCGAGTAGGGAGGATTCCGTCTAGAGATTTGAGCGTGTGCACATACACTCACGCACATATGGATTATAGAAACATACAAACATAAAAGGGACAAACAAACCTAGATGCCTTCAAACCTACATACCTACATGCCTACATGACCTACATGCCTTCAAACCTGCATGCCTACATGCCTACATGCCCCCATACCTAACATATATTGGGCGTACATACGTATCAGTCTCTATCTTGAGATTCACTCCTATGGATCACACAGCAAACCTAAGCAGAAGCCTTCATGCCCTCGGTAGATGCACATGACGGTTGTCTTGGAGATCCAGAGGCCTCGAATCCACCTTGTCCCAAGCTAATATTACGGCAAGACTCCATGGTTTGCCCGGATACACAAAACCTGCCCAGAAGTTAGTCTTGTCAACTGTGCAAAACCCTGCGCAGACCCGTTGTTTTGAAATTCTGAGAATCAAGAAGCCCTAAGCCCTAAACTTTTAGTGGCTTGCGCCAGCCGTGCGCCAACACAGGTTACTTTCAACCCTCGAGGCCTGATGCGAGATGCCAACCTCAAAGGCCCGATGCACAATGCCAGCCCCCTGGAAATTTTACAGGCTGCCCTCACTGTAAACCTCTTACTGCGTCAACCTTAGACTTAAAAGTAAAAACCTTAAACCTTAAACCCGAAAACCTTAAACCTTAAACCCTAAAACCTTAAACCTTAAAACCTTAAACTCTAAAACCTAAACCTTAAACCTCAAACCTTAAACCTTTAACCTTAAAACCTTAAATCTTAAAACCTTAAACCTCAAATCTCGAACCTAATACCTAAAACCTTTAACCTTAAAACCTTAAACCTTAAACTTTCTGGAACCTTGCCCCGGAACTTTAGGAGCCAAAGTTCCCGGAAAGTAGAAACACCAACCCCTGCTTCTAGAATTTTTAGTCCCAAAAACATTTTACTGCTTGGGAAACGGCAACGCGAAAATCATCGGGATTTAAATTTCAAGGTTTCCAAGTGCCTCAGTTCAAGGGTTACAGGGTTCAAGGGTTCCAGGTTTTCAGGGTTCCAGGGTTCCAGGGCTCCAGGTTGCAGGGTTCCAGGATTTCAGGTTTCAGGGTTCCAAGATTCCAGGCTCCCGGGGTACAGGGTTCCAGGGTTCCAGGGTTGCAGGATCCAGGGTTCCAAGTTTAGAGGGTTCCAGGGTAGGGTTCCAGGGTTCCAAGGCTCCAGGTTGCAGGGTTCCAGGATTTCAGGTTTCAGGGTTCCAAGATTAGGCTCCGGGGTACAGGGTTCCAGGGTTGCAGAGTTACAGGGATCCAGGGTTCCAGGTTTACAGGGTCCAGGGTTTCCAGGGTTCCAGGGTTCCAGGGTTCCAAGGTTCCAGCTCCAGGAAAACAGGACCCAGAACCAGGACCCAGAACCGGGGAACAAGCAAAGAAAATTTAGCTTCAGGCCCCGAGCCTGCTCCAATGCTTGACTCCGCGCCCCAAGTCCCAGGTCAAGACCCAAGTCCAAATAGCAGAAACAAATGCATGTTTTAAAACAAAGTTTGGAGATTAGGGCGCGGCCGGTATAAAAAGTTTTGTTGAACCGGTGTGTGATTCATTGAGGCTTTTCTCTGGACGCCAACCTGTGTTGTCGGACCCTAACGCAAAAACCCTAAACCCTAAACCCTAAAACCCTAAAACCCTAAACCCTAAAACCTAAACCCTAAAAAACCTAAACCCTAAATCACTGCGTATAGCCAGTGTTTCTCACTGATTTTTTGAGCAACGTTCGATTGATAGGAACAGCCGTGGTGTGCCCTCCGGGCAAACCACGGCGTCTGCGCGTAATATTAGCTTCGCCGCAGTGGTCAACACGGAAGCCATGTGCCTCTTCCACTGCAGCTTCCATCAGTTCAACCTCAGCAAAACTTGAGCTACGGACGTCTAATTTTAATCCGACGGCACTGGCATCAGCGGCTGGGAAAAAAATGGGCGATGAAAATTTACGACCAAAATTCTGGTTCAGCTCAATGGTGGACCTTGAGCATCTCTCCTTTGGACGCACGTTTTCGGTCTTGCAAAAGAACTATTGACTGTCAAAGCAGTGTAGCTTCATCTTGGTACCTTTTGATGGTTTTTGAATGCTACATCTAGTGCTGATTGGTTGGTGTGTTGCTGGGCAGTTTTTCTTCAGCCAGATGCTACATCATGCTACATCTATACGCGGTATGTCTCGTGGTATGCCATAAACATTGCGAAATGTCCATGGCTTGTCCTTGGATACGAAAACGGTACCCTCCAGGCATGGCCGAGCGACCAAAGTGGGATCTCTGTCGTCAGCAACGGGGCCTTGGAAGCTGCTAACAGCCGTGGCTACGAATGGTTGCCTGGTGCCAGGGGTTGGTTCATGGGGCTACTGGTTGACGCTGATTTTCAACATATACCCTCTGGTGGTCCCTAGCCTGGCAAGGGAAAATCCACCATGGCTCTTGGTGGTTTCCCAGGGATTCACTCTGAAATATGTTGATTTTCATCCATTGCCAGGTTAGTTTACCAAAAGGTACCAAGGTTTTGCACTACCGGGTATGCAGTGGCATGCGATGTTTAGTCGGCAATGATCATTAAGGCTGCGACCAATCAACAGTTTCTGCTGCAGCGCGTCACAGGAAATACCAGAATCCAAATCATTGAAACAAGGCGTCGACATACTTCACTTGGTTGTGAAAAAACATAATCAGCATTACATGCAATAGGATGGACCTATTAGTATTTAACTGATCGCTGTCAACCATCATCATCATCATCATCATCATCATCATCATCATCATCCTCATCATCCTCATCATCCTCATCATCCTCATCATCATCATCATCATCATCATCATCATCATCATCATGCATGGAACTATCTAACCGATCTTTGTCAACCATAATCAACCAACATCATCCAGTATCAACCGTTCTCAGCCACCCTCTAACCGGTCTCTGTCAACCATCATCAACTATTATCATCCATTATCAACCGTTCTCAGCCACCCTTAACCATTATCAACCGTCGATCAACCATTCTGAACAACTATCAGTCATGATTGCCCAATGTTCACTATGAATCAACCATGGTTCATGAACAACTATGCTCATCAGTTGCTCACTACGTATTTGTGATTACAATTCACTATGAATCAACAGTAGCGATCAATTTCAGCGAATGAATGGGATAGATTCACTGTGAATACATTCGCTATGATTCAACTATGAGGGTTCCATAACCATTATCTGTTTATGATTTTGATTCACAATTTCTGATGATGACCATGATTATTCACTCCTGTTTACCATGAACTATCTTCATCATTCACTGAATAATCCACTCTAAATAGTAATAACCATAATAACTAACAGGATTTATTAATGATTATCATTGATAATTTGAATTCACAATTTACGATGATAGCCATTATCCACTATCCTTCACCATGAAATCCACCATTCGCCGCGGTTCACCGGAGCCGCCTGGATGGCCGCCCGGCTGCGTCCGTGCCGCACGGTCCGCTGGAGGGTCCTGGCCAGGGAAGCCGTTGGCATGAGCCAGCCCGTGGCGTTTGTGAGTCCTTGAGCCAATTTATTGGGAAATTTGGAATTCGACAGCATTGTATTAAGCATTGAATAACCATTTGAATAACCATTGGTTGGTTATGATTAGAATTCTAGTAATTGCTACAATGATCTATTGACTATAATTAATCTGATTATTGTAATTTGAATTAACTGGGAATCGGTCATTGGTAACGTGTTGTTGTCATAGCTGCAAGCATTCCAACAGCTTCAGTGTTCGCTGATTAACCTTGGTTGGGATGTTCCCCGACCCACGGCTAGTATCGCACCACTGTGGAGCGCACCATGGTCTCCAGGTCCAATCTTCTGTGATATAAATGACATACTAATGACACATGAGCCATGTCAGTAGGATTGGATAACGACTAGGGATTTACGAGTAGGATTGGTCAATCACTATTTTGCTGAAGGTCAGTAGGATTCACCGACAGGATTGGATAGTGACTATGACTAGGATTTGATTAAGAATGAGACTCCCTTTGGATTCCTTAGGTCATTCATTCCAATGAATGTCCCCGCTAGGAACTCCCACTTTTTCGTACGCATCGAACCGAACATTTCAACCCACTTCATCGGAGCGCCTGAGGTCTCACGGATATCACACAGGTATCAACACACAGACCAGGGGGAAGTCAAAACATGAATCAATCACATGTACAAAAACACTGTACCAGGAGCAGTACCCTAATCATACCAGGCCATCTTTAAGTGTGCCACAACAAAAATCGGCAGATTTACCTTTCTTCACAACTGATTCATGATGTGTTGCTTGAAAACAGTCCTGTTGGACCTTGAGTAGCGAAAGCCCTTGGGCAATTTCTTTCTGCTGATGGAATGCGGATTGATGGAGACTTCCAAAATGGATCATGAGAGTCCTACCTTTTTCCTGCGCAATCGGTATAGTCAACCGGTAAAGTACGGGTATCAGGCTCATGAAATTTCATAACTCCCTACAACAAGCAGCTGGCTACCCAGCTGACATGCTGTCCTGATACTTCCTTGCAGGGACGTACATGAACCCGTCATCATGCTTCTCCGGAGGCCTGGAGACACATGGGTTCAGTACTTCTTTCGCCCACAATTCAGAAAACATGGCTTTGACAAAACGAGAAACAAAACCTGGAACAAAATCCTGAAACTTCACCATGTCTGGCTGCCATTAGTCGCAGCATGTCGTAGCTGCTCTCCTAAGGCTTCGCTGCTTCGCTGCTTCACTCACCTGTGTAAACTGCTTGGGGATCTCGCTGGCCGACCTGGGCGGCACAGAAATCTCAGGACCGAGGATGTCAGCCATGGATGCGACCCCCAACAGTGCCACGATGGGGCCACGATGGGTAGCCCTCACAAGCCAGGGCTCCCAGGCTCTCCGCAGGGGCCTGTGGCGGGCACAAACATCACAACATCCACTGGATCATCCATCATATGTCAAACAATAGTCAAAAAAAACGTTTGAATCCCTATGACTGCTTCTGGAAATACAAAGCTGGCATCTTTCCATGTCTTTCCATGTCTTTCCCTCCATTGCTCCAAAAAAACGGTTAACCATCTATACCATCTAACTTAACCATCTATGATTGTTAACCATTGCTAAGCACGTATACTTGAAGACGTTTGCTACACCTATCTGAACCCCTTCCATGAGTGCCGCCTCCCTTTGAAGGCTTGTGCTCAGCCTGGACACCTGAACGCTGCGGTCAAACGCTTGTCAAATGGTATGGCAACTGATGGCTAATAACAACTTATGACTATTGGTAGTCATTTAATTTATCAGCCCGAATATCTTAATGCTTAAAGAAAATCTAATGCCTATTACTTATTATCAATACATACAAACATATATAAACATATTTGATAGATTAGTAAGCATGAATACTAATTGCAAAGAAAAGACGAAGGGAACAGTCCCAAAGACGTTGCCAGTTGCAGAGCACGATGCCAATTTCATCTCATAGGAATAGCAACAACAAGAGTAATTTTGATGTATACATCTTCAATATTGAGGAAGTCATAGGATGTCTATGTTTAGTGTAAGAGAATCCATGTCATTCCTGGGGGAAGACCCTTACACTCAGCTATCGCAGAGCCTGGCCGTCCAGCTCACGAAACTCTTGCTGGAGGAAGTTGTCCAACCAACTCGGAACTTCCTGCAGCGCTGGAGTGCCTTCACTGGACATCGCTCGACGACTTGCCACCCATTCCCATCTATTCCTAGCGACTGGAAGAACCCTGAGAGGTCATCGATGGCAAAGTAACTTCCCAAAAGCGTATCAGTAAAGAACACAGACTGTACTGGCACTACTAACCCAACCAGACTCTACTAAGCAGACTTACAATGACTTCCCAACCAGACTCGACTAACCCAATTCCAACACCCTGCTGGATGTGCATTGGGCCACCCCAGCTGGAGAATTTTGGATCCATACTGTAAGTGCAACAGAGTACCAGGGGCAGCCTGACATAAGGGACAAGCCCTTATATACAGCAACCGTCATTGCCTATCACCAGTATTAAACATGATCAATCATTGTGAACAGCCTCAATCATCATGACCACTATTGACCATGATCACAATCATCATTCATGATCATTTTTGACCCCTATTGACCATGATCATGATTTATCGGGGGTAGTCAACAATGATATGTAATCATGAACCATGAGCCACGATCGACCAGTACCATCATTACCCATCACTTGATTATTGACCATGTCAGACGTAATTGTTCATCAACCATTAATCGTTGCTTAAGCCTTTGGCGATCATTCACCCACCCTGAACCAACCATTAACCATTACCAACCATCTATTTACAATTCAAAATTGATCATCATTGACAGTATTGTAGCATCAACTCATTCTATGACTGTTGTCAACCACCATGAACCTATCAGTTACCCATCACAAATCATGGTCAATAGCCATTGTTGATCCCCATGATCCACTAGTAGCCATGAGTAATCCCTCATAAACCAACCATGACTCATCAACCAACCATCAAACCACCGTTACCCTCTGGTGAACCAACATGGCAATGGAAAATCCACCATAAATGAATGATTTCCATTTTTTTCTGAATAAAATTGTGGATTTTCCAGCCAGCCATGTGAATTTACCAGAGGCTAACCAAGCATGAAACCAACCATGAAACCAACCATGAAACCAACCATGACAAGCTCTGTCCCAGTTTCCCAGCTCTCGTGGGAGCCAGTAAGGCCACAAAGTGAGTCCTGTCCGCGACAGCGGACTCAGCGGCACCATGAGATCCCTGATGGAACTTTGGTCGTGGATGGTCGTGGATGGTTGTGGATGGTCGTGGATAAGTGGATGTGATTGGTGGCTTTGGAGGATGACGCCCATGGTTCATAGTAAAGGATGAGAATCAACGGATGGTTGGTGATGATGAATGAGTTTTCATAAAGGATAATTCTAGTGGGTAATAGTGGATGATGAGAATGGCCAATGAGAATCGCAATGATAGTGGTGGTCTTTGGCGGCTAATATACGTTTAATAGGGGATAATGAGTGGTGAATGGTGGATGATGATGGTTCACGCTGGGTGATAATGGTCAATTGACGGAAATTCTTATGTAGTGGTTGATAATGGATAATTGGTGATTAGTAGTGGACGATAGTGCCTAATTCATGCCTGATGATGGATAATAGGGGTTCTGTTGGTAACTTAGTAACTATAGTTGGTTGTATCATTGCATATCATTTGCAAATGATTAGAATCGTTACGTTGGCAAATGGCTGGTTGCACCCCTTAAAGTTATGGGTTGAGGATCAACCATTATAGGCCAGATTACCTCAATAACCGCTGATACCAACTGCTTAACATACTTGTTGGCTACAAGAGGATTCAGAAACAACCCCGGAAGCCTCCCACAACGCAGCTCCTTGAGTGCACGCTGGGCCGCCAAGGCCTGCCGTGGATTCGATGCTTCATCCACCGTGAGCGTGACTTGTGCCACTGTTCAAGGTGTTGTAATGGTAAAAGAACGCAAGTATCCGTGGGTATGATTCACTATTCTACATACATATATACATATGTATATAGAGAGAGAGAGAGAGAAAGTATTGATCAGTATTGGTTACCACTACAGTATTGGTTCAATTTGGTTGGTTAATCCAGTTGCTTTCAACCGTTTTCAACCATTGTCAACCCCTAACCAAGCGTGCGGCCCTGAGCAGCCTGACGCAAGGCTCTTCGGGCGCCCGCTGCCAGGGTCCCTTGGTGAGGCGCCCGCTGCTCGTGTTTTTTGATCGATTCCAATCTGGACATCGAACAGGGGATGGATTGATGAGAGATGATGAGAGATGATGAGAGATGATGAGAGATGATGAGAGATGATGAGAGACGATGAGAGACGATGAGAGACGATGAGAGATGATGAGAGATTATCACTGCTGATATTTACATGTATTTTCACGCATGTTCATCTGTTCACATGAATTGACATGTATTTCATGCTTAGATCCACTGACAAATCGGCAAGCATTCATGGGTACCATTGGCCACCTACCAATTGAGACAAGCGGCTTTGGCCACGTTCCAAGGCAACCAAGCGCTTTGACAACGACCCACGTGCAGATGCTGCAGAATTGGGGGTGCCCACATTGCCCTTGGGGGGTCGCACTCCTCACCGAGACCGATGGCAAAACATCCGCTGTACACGGACCCTTTAGAGCTGCAAAGGCAGCCTAGCATGTCAATCTTTTCTGACATGTTGGCCATGCAGTTTGCAACACTTCTGACAGAATCATTCAAAATAGTTGTGATACTTTGAACATCAGGGCTGTCCATAAGCCATCTATCCATCTGTTCAGCACACCTGAGACCAATGGCTTCATCTGGTCTCCACATACAGGAACATCAAGACGATATGAGCTTATCAAATATTTACGCACAGCCCCTTTTCGGCCCTGTCCTTTCTCCAGTGCCACTTCTGGTCTTGGTATCTTTTCGACATGTTCAGTCAATGCGGCAAGGCTGCAATCCTCAGGATTCATGCTGGCACATTGACTCCAGATGGCGTGCATGACAACTCGTCGAGTGCTCAAGAGAACACAAGCCCTGTACTTGCAAGAGCTTGCATCATCTTCAGAGTTTCCTCCACGCATCAACAACTGATACTACATCTGTGCAGAGTTCCCGTGCGATTTCCTGATTCACAAGACTGCTGATGCGCAAGGCAGCTGCATCCTCTGCTGCAAATCCCTTCAACCGAGCATCTATGCGTTGCACATCTGCACCCAAGCTGTCAAGCCTCTCAGCCAAACATGCTTCTCTGGCTGGCATCAAACACGTCATAAAAGCATTCGTAAAGGATTATTTCTTCTCAAGAAAAGAGAGTAAAACACGCTTAAAAAAGAAAGACAAATTTGATGATTGACGGACGAAAAAAAGGTGTCGTAGCTCCCCAGCCAGTAGTAACATGCCGCAATCTTGGCATCGTTGCTGACACATGCATGACATGCTGCGTTTCAGTCGCCTGTGACGTGCACTCGCAGACATGCTACGTACATGATTCATGCTGTTGAAGGTGCCATAGCACCATCATTCAACACATCCCCTGGCAAGAATGGAACCGTGAATTTGCTGTTTTCATGGTTCGCTTTAGACTAGACTCCAATTCGGAATGGCTGAATTTTCATTATAATCTTGTCAATGGCTGAACACGAACCACAAATCTTTAAACAATAAGAGCAACAGCAACATGGAGAAAGGACCATGCATGCATCGTTACAAAATGACTCTGCTGGGAAACCCTCCAAAACCACGGCCCTCTAACCGCCTGTGACCTGATTCTTGTTGCTGTTGTTGTTCTCTTCGATTGGTTGTGGCAGCACGCTTTTCCGAGGTGAAAACTGGGTGGGAATTCGGGTGTGCAGAGCCATTTTCATTGAAAATTGTTGACTGTTGCTTGCTGTCGTTGTTTGCTGCGGTTGTTTGGCGTTTTCTGCTGTATTAGGTGGTCGTTGTCGTTGTCGTTGCGGTCGTAGTTATCGTTATCGTTATCGTTATCGTTATCGTTATCGTTATCGTTATCGTTATCGTTATCGTTATCGTTATCGTTATCGTTGCTGCTGCTGCTGCCGTTATCGTTATCGTTATCGTTATCGTTATCGTTATCGTTATCGTTATCGTTATCGTTATCGTTATCGTTATCGTTATCGTTATCGTTATCGTTATCGTTATCGTTATCGTTATCGTTATCGTTGCTGCTGCTGCTGCTGCTGCTGCTGCTGCGAATAGCCATCTAGCCGCTCAACTCCCCCAGCCTTTCACCCAAATGCACCAAGGCTTCGTGCAGCATTCGACTGTAGGCGTCGTTGGGCTCGGTCATGGCGATGACGCCGATGCTGGAACACATGGCGACAGCGATTCCTGTTATGAAAATGATCTAGCTTTGACAGTTGATGGATGTTCATGATGCTTTTAGGATGGTGAACTAATGGTTAATTGATGGTTAACTATTGGGTGGTGATGGTGCATGAAGCTTACGGATGGTTGCCTGGTGAACATGATGATCATTACTGGGGGACTTCCAGGTATTCAAGTGCTCCAATCGGGCCTCTATGCGTTGGCGACAGGCGCAGCTTTTGGGACAAGCCATGCTCTGCAAAAACTTAGATTTCTTCACCACATAATTTCAACAGTGGGTGTACATGATTAGCTTCTTCTGGATGGATTTCTTTGTCATGTTTTGAGCTTCGCACGACGGAGACCATCGTAGTCACACATCATGGATTTCGGTGCTTCACACGCCATGGAAGGCCAAGGCATACAGATCCAGGGTCCACGATTTTGATGTCAGCGCTTTCAACGGTTACAGCGGAGCTCTCTTGTTCGGCGATCAAGAACGCCAGGAGTCAGCGAACTCTGAAAAGCAGCTTCTAAGACTAAAAGAACAGAATGTTTTACAGTTTTAAGTTCTTACTGATTTATTTGTTTTTCCTTTTACAGTAAGTTTTGCAACTTGCGCTGGTAACAAGAGAGCCACTCTATGTACAACTGGGCTAAAACAGTTCCAAAGGGACCTGAAAAAGCAATGCCATCTGCTGTCCCCGGATTTTTCAAGGACGGCACGATGTTGGGAAACCCGCGGCCTCAACCTTGCTACATTGTTCACATTTGAAGGCCACACGTGAAGCAATCATCTGGCGCAGGAATCCGGGAAGACTGATAGACTGAATCCAATACACAGCCCCAGCTGGGTGTGTTCATCATGTCGCGACCCAATAAATAACTTTCAGAATGTATGCCTTTGGAGGCTTTTTGTTGAGTGTATCAGATTCAATAATGTTGTGGAAACAGATTCAATTCTACTCAATTCACATGCGTCGTCTGGCACCCTCAAGCTTCTCCCAAGATCTCAAACACAATCTTGTATGGCCAGCGTTTTGCACGGCCTGTAGCCTCCAAAATCTGTCTCTCATGAGCCCCAAAACATGTGCATCAGAGTAGGGCTGTGGGCTATAGAAGTTTGTTACCAAAAAATGTGCATCGATACGAAGCTGAAGCATCACGCGCTCCAACCAGCAGCATCTCATGAACGGCACAGGCCTGGAAACTGAAGGTCTGCCTGGAGAGAGGGCCAGATCTTCCCCCTGTAGAATGTCAAACACCCCTCACCACCATGTGTGTATAAACATATATATATATATGCACACACACACTACACATTTGTAGAGCAAGAGAGAGAGAGAGAGAGGGAGATCATAAAGATATGGCTATGTGTGTGTGTGTATATATATGTTTATAGATATATATATATAATAGAGAGAGAGAGAGAGGGAGGGAGAGAGAGAGAGAGAAAAAGAAATTCCATCCTGAACCAAGGTTTTTGGGAGGGATGATGTCGGGGAAAGGAGTAGGTGTCTGCAAGTTTTTCTCACTATCCAAACATTCAGCTGTTCTGGCTGAGCCCGATATGACTACTTTGTGTAAAGAAAAATAAAGTAAAAGGCCGATATTTCTCAGGCCATTGCCATTGGGGAAGCTCTTAGGCAGTGACCCTTCGGAGGCATCATCAAAGACAAGCGCTTGACCTGAGAGCAGCGTTGATGAAGTGCTGTACAATACCATTCGTGGAATGTCTGCGTTGATAGGTGATTTTTTCTTGCTTTATCCAGGCTTTTTCCTTTGGTTGTCAGGTTTATCCCATTTATCCACTTGGTATGGTTACATTGTTACTGTATGTTACTGTATGATACTGTATGTTACCGTATGTTACTGTCACCTATTCCATTGAGTTTTGAGACTTCATGCCAGGTGCAGACTGCCACGGTCAGAACCCCAAGACCTGGCCGCGTGAAACGCATCTGCTCAGCATCCTGCAGGTGGCATGCTGGTCTCCTCTTTGTCAGGTTCTGACCTCAGCCAGCTGAAAGAACTGTCTTCCAAGGTCCACATGAGGCACATATTCTTGGAGTCCTGTCTCTTCCTCCTACCATGACATACTGAAAGAGCTGAGAAATTCATAATGTGTCTTCAATGGAAACTTGACTATATAGGTCCTCCCAAGGTCCTCCTGTTGATAATTTGGTGTCTAGCATGGTGCATCCCATTGTGAATCTTGGGCATCATCAGTCCCCAAACGGTACCAAAATTGAGGCATCCTCTTCCAAAACAACCTGAGAAACAATCAGAATGGTCGAAGATGGTAATAACTTTCAACCATGGTCAACAACAAATGACGATAAGCTGGTAATGGATGATAATGGATGATCATGGATGATTATTTGGCAAATCGCAGCAGCTGTGGTCAATCTGGGGATGGTTTTATTGACAGCTGGATCTCCGATTATAATGCCCAGGCTTGATGATGATTGGAATATGGTTATCATCACAATCCATACTTGCAATAATATAGGTGCATGCTTGCAATTATGATCATTCACTATTCAAACACCCCAGTAGAAATGGTTATATAATCATTAATCATCACCCGAGTCATGATAAATCCTACCTGGTACATCATTGCTTCGTCTTCCCGTACTTCAACCAACCCCAACCTACCTACCAACCTAACCTACCAACCTAACCTACCAACCTAACCTACCAACCTAACCTACCTAACCAACCAACCCACCAACCTATCACCCTCAACCACCACCCGCCCCAGCTCCCGGCTCCGAAGATGTTTCGACGCCGGGCACCTGGTGGCTTTCAAATGATGCTTAGCTCTTCAGTGATTCAAATGATGCGCTTCATTGATGGGTCAGGACCAGTGTGTTCAAATGAACAGCTAGTGGCAGCTAATGCTCTTTTAATGCTTCAAATGGCGGCTGATGTGTTTTTTTAATGTTTCATTGATGGTCAAATTATGGTTCATTGATGGTTCAATGAGTGGCTGATGATGGCGAATGGTTCATTGACAATTGGTTGATGGACCGTAATGTTTCATAGTGATTGTCGATGATGCAGGTGACATTAACGATGGGAAATGAGGCTTATTGATGGTCAATAACAATGAGCTGATCATGATGGGTATCAATGATCCCTAGTTTCGGGTATCCCGCAGGCTGGGTAGTTATGGTAGTCAGTGAAGATCCATATTTTGTTGCCCTCAGGGACGATGAGGTCCCTGTCATCCAGAGCCTATTGAGCCCAGAAATCGCACTTCCTACCCCTTGTGAAGTCTTGTGAACACGGAATCAACCAACTGCTAGCTACCACCATGGTTACTATGAAGGCACTTAATACTTACTACTAACTACAGTAATTACAAACATGATTGTACCGCTGAACTGTAAACGTCCTCAACTATGCCTACGGGCCTACCACCATGAACCATGAACCAACCGAGGTCTGCGACAACCATCGACAACCCGCCTCCAGAACACCTGCTTCAAGCACTGAAGCCCTGACTGCCTAAGCAGCCCATGGTTGCTCCAGTGGCCCCAAGCGGTGTATTCAACCATTTACAAGCGTAGCGAGCCATGCCTGTTGGACAACATCCTGTGCTTGTTTATAATGGGCTTGCAACAGTTCATGGCTGATGATTGCTATAGCCAATCACCTGATGATAGCCGATCATACATGTAGGATATTATCAAAGGAAGTTTGGAAGCATACTTCCGTGTTACGAACAACCACAATGACTACTGCAACTGATGGCTAACGCAACAGATGTCTAGAGCCAGAGAAGTCTAGAGCAAGAGATGTCTAGAGCAAGAGATGTCAAGAGCAAGAGATGTCTGAAGCAAGAGATGTCTAGAG
>VSDK01021497.1:70242-112611 GCA_009767595.1 Symbiodinium kawagutii
CTGCAAGCCGGCAGCTCGGAGGCCAGCCGTGTCTTGGGCCATGACACCATCTGAGTCCGAAGGTGTCTGGGTGCAGTGATGGGACTGGAATGACAGACGTGTGAACCTGATGAACCTTGAAGCCTCACGGAACCTGGTGAACCTATTGCCTTCACTCCTAGAGCAAGCAACCCGCAAGCAGAAAAAGGTTAAAAACCAAGAACTCCCAAAACAAACCCAGAAGCATTTGGGGGGAAGACCGATGAGGTCCTGGTTACCAAAAACCCTGAACATGTCACACATGCATTGTGCAGGGCGGCGGTGTCTTTTGCTGCCATGTTGGAAGAGGTATGTTCGAGTGCCGGATCTAAGAACCCGAGCTGGATCGTCCACTCCGCGACCGTGATCTGCTCCTGGAAGGGCTCTCACGGCATGCATTGTCCGTCAGGTCAGACGGTGTAGGGCCAGTTCTGGTTCTGGCCTCCTCCTCATCCGTGAGTCCATCATGTAGGTCAGGAGCTCGAGATGGTGTCGCTTCAGTTGACCCCACGGCTTGCTCAGTCATGTTGCGCTGGTTGCGCACCCGTTCCCTGGCGATGGCCATCTCAGCCTGGAACTGGTGCTCCTGAATCTTCCGCTTCACCAGGCGTGCCCATTCCTGGATGGCCTCGATGAGCTTGACCGTGTGCAAGTCGGGGTTGTCATAGTAGACATGGTACAAGGCGTCCAGGTATTGCGAGGGAAGCACCGACTCCGGGCTGCCTTCGCAGATCCAATCTGCGATGGGCTTCACCGAAGTGTCCAGGTACTTCATGAAGTCGTCGAACATAGTGGCCACCTGGGCTCGGTACCAGTCGCGGTCAGCTTCTCCCGGGATCACCACCGACCTGCCGTCCACGATCTGGAGAAGGCTCATCACCAGGTGTGTCTGGACATCCGTGCACACCAGCAGAAGGCGGTGAGGGCGTAGGGAGGTGGGCAGGGCATAGAGCAGCAACCTCAAGGTGTAGAACCATGCCACCGTGCTGGACATCCAGCTATGCCAACCCCGGTACCCCTCGGAACATGCATCCATATGTTCCAAGTGGAAACGGGCTAGCTCGGAGATGGGCATCTCAAGCTCGACGATGGGCCGGGGAACGGGACCTCCTCTGGCGGTCACGCCACTGTGGATCCCAAGGCGCCGGCCTTTCGATGATGCGAAGCAATCGCACCCTGCGCTGGAGCTCCTCGATGACCACGACGAGGAGGCTCACCAGCTGGTGGAGAGTGGCACCGCGAATGTCGTCGGTACCAAGGCGTTCCATGCACGACGCCCCTCTCTTTTTGAGCTGAGATGCTACAGAGACACACCCTTCATTCATCTATGTCCATGCGCATCACGATGCTTCCCGACAAGTTGAAAAATGGAAGAAGTCTCACACGACAACTTCGTGCCGGAGACGATCTCTGTGACTGTTGTCACTTTTTGAAGTTGACAAGTTGAAAAATGGAGGAAGTCTCACACGACAGCTTCGTGCCGGAGACGATCTCTGTGACTGTTGTCACTTTTTGAAGTTGACAAGTTGAAAAATGGAGGAAGTCTCACACGACAGCTTCGTGCCGGAGACGATCTCTGTGACCGTTGTCACTTTTTGAAGTTGACAAGTTGAAAAATGGAGGAAGTCTCACACGACAGCTTCGTGCCGGAGACGATCTCTGTGACTGTTGTCACTTTTTGAAGTTGACAAATTGAAAAATGGAGGAAGTCTCACACGACAGCTTCGTGCCGGAGACGATCTCTGTGACTGTTGTCACTTTTTGAAATTGACAAATTGAAAAATGGAGGAAGTCTCACACGACAGCTTCGTGCCGGAGACGATCTCTGTGACTGTCGTCACTTTTTGAAGTTGACAAGTTGAAAAATGGAGGAAGTCTCACACGACAGCTTCGTGCCGGAGACGATCTCTGTGACTGTTGTCACTTTTTGAAGTTGACAAGTTGAAAAATGGAGGAAGTCTCGCACGACAGCTTCGTTTGGAGAACGATCTGTGTGACTGTCGTCACTTTTGAAGCTGTCAGCTTTCAGTTATCTTCATTTTGTGTGACAGGCGTGCGACTTCGTGCGCATGCGTCATCTTCGATGTTCATTTTGTGTGACAGGCGTGGTACTTCGTGCGCATGGCATGCGTTTTGGGTAGATAGCCGGCTCGCGAAATGCTGTGTTTTGCAATGGAAAGTGCGCTGCTGAGACGTCGAAGGTAAGCTCTGCGAAACGGCGGGTCCGGGCTTGCCGCGGGCTTGCCCCGGGCTTGCCCCGGGCTTGGCGCGTGTGACTGTCGTCAAAAATCGATGTTCAACGTTCATTTTTGAAGGAAGTCTCGCACGAAAGCTTCGTTTGGAGAACGATCTGTGTGACTGTCGTCACTTTTGAAGCTGTCAGCTTTCAGTTATCTTCATTTTGTGTGACAGGCGTGCGACTTCGTGCGCATGCGTCATCTTCGATGTTCATTTTGTGTGACAGGCGTGGTACTTCGTGCGCATGGCATGCGTTTTGGGTAGATAGCCGGCTCGCGAAATGCTGTGTTTTGCAATGGAAAGTGCGCTGCTGAGACGTCGAAGGCAAGCTCTGCGAAACGGCGGGTCCGGGCTTGCCGCGGGCTTCTTGTTGGTGGTTTTGTGTGGTGGCTTTGTTGGTGGTTTTGTGTTGGTGGTTTTGTGTTGGTGGTTTTGTGTTGGTGGTTTTGCGCTGGTGGTTTTGCGCTGGTGGTTTTGCGTTGGTGGTTTTGTGTTGGTGGCTTTGTGTGGTGGTCTTGTTTTGCTGGTTTTGTGCTGGTGGTTTTGTGTGGCGGCTTTGTCGCGCAACAGGAAGCACAATTTTTTGAAAAAAACATTCCAACAAACTATAAGCATTTTTGCCTCTGAATTATAGGCCACTGTTTTCTTTGATCTTATAGTGCTTGACCTTGGGAAACTTCCGCCCCCGGCTTGCCCGGGTACTACTGGTAGGTGTTGAGTGATATATAAACAAAGCAAGCCATCATTGGCCGTGAACTGTAACTACTTGTTTTGTAATGGTAGATCCAGCTGTTTGTAAACCGTTAATCACTGTCGTGGTTTACCAACTCGACTGCGTGTAGTGTAGGAAGGGTTGGATCTCCAATTACATCATGTTATGATGCACCGAGCGGGCACTCTGAATTCGCCAAATGGATACTGTTGACTCATGGAGAAAGCATCCAAATATGAACTGGTCCTCCATTTCCGGAAATATCCCAATGCAAGTATCACCAAAAATGGTTCGTGTTCAGCGTCCAAATAAGCACCATGTCCCCTGTATATTTATATTCCCACCCTAGAATTCGCTAAATCTCAATCGGTCCACAGCCATATTTGGGGCTAAACCGCTAGCTATTTGTAAAACTGGAGAGTTGACTTTTAACAGCTGGATCTTCCATCTATTCGGTTATCATTGGTTCTTGGTAAACCCTACACCCTAAAGCCTAAACCCATCTAAACCCTATGAGTTCAGGTTGCAATCCATGCAGCATCACCTGGTCCTCAACCAGAGAGCCATATGGAGCCTGGTGGGCTCAGGTTGCTGCGCGACTCATCATCTTGGAGGTCTCGGAGGTGTGAGAGAAGATGCTTCCGGAGCCCTCAGACCTGGTCGCTGCCCCCCGGGAAACCAGGAGAAACGTGGAAAGAAGATCAAGCTGAGCTTAGCGGCTTTGCTGAGCTCTGTGAGGTAGCTTCAGCTTAGCCTAGGGAAATCATTCTTAGCAAATATTGCTTTAAGTCCCCCAATGATCCCTTAGGAAGTTGCCTTTCGTTGGGTGCTATCACCACAATTACATGCCCGCGATCCTGAGAAAAGAACCTTTTAATCTTAATAGATCTTTCTGATTCATTTGCGTGTTCCTCAAAATAGGGGTACCCCAAAATCATCCCCAGAAACCAGCTCCGGGCAGGTGCACCTGTGCGAACGAGGCGTGTGCCTTGGTGAGTTTCAGTGCCAGTGATGGTCGTTCCCCTTGCTGAGAAGGGCCACCAGTGGAACTCTGTGACAACCAGGTGGGGTGGTCACTGCCACTGCTCAATTCAGCTTGCTTCATCCATCTTCTATCATGAAAATCGAATGGTTTACTTGAGGGCCCGGGGGGTGGACGAAAGCTAAGCATCAAGCCGCCTTGGGTTTGTCATGAGCAGTAAGAGGGGAGGATACTGGGGGAAAGTGTGTGCACATGCAATGGATCGAAGCTAAGAATAGTTAAGTATCAATTTGGTATTTGAGCGTCGCTCAACTGAAATGCAGAAGAAATACTGTGGCTGACTGGTTGACGTTGAATCTGCTGATCATGACAAATCCAACATTTACAGTATTTAAATGTATTTAACCTTACTTTTAACCGGATGCAACCACCGCTAGTAGTGAAACCGATGCGAGCACCGCAACATGCTCAGAATCAAAGTGCCTCAGATATCATCAGGCAAGCTTTAGCTGGCCGAATAATCTTGATTGTATAGCAGTTTTTCTTAAGGAACGGAGGGAAGAAGATTCGAGCAAATGCCAAATTCCTACCATCAACCAGAGAACCAGGAGGGGGGGGGCAACGAGTGAAATTTCATTTCACGCACAAGGTTCCGCGCCTGCCCCCAGACCCCTTGAAGCTTCGCTAAAGCAAAAACAAACTCCAGCTAGCTACCGCTAGTTTTCATGATGACTCAAAAGGTACATATTCACAGCTGCGGTGTTTACAGAGCGCCATTCGAGTGCAGCCTCGCGCCAGATCTGAGCATCCACACTGTCTGCTGCCCTGTCTGCTTTCCGACCTCCAGGACACAATCCAACCATCTCCACCCCACAGCTGCTTAAGAGCTCAGTGAGACTCACAACTGCCTCACGGTCTGACTTAACACGTCTCTTCCTTCTTCCACAATTGTTAGTGCTTCGAAATGCTATTCGCTGTCCCTATTGCTGTTTGTAGTATTGCAATTGTGTTTAACTCAGTACTAATTATATGACTTTCAACAGCCACAACCACAACCACAGGGACGACAACAACACCCACGGCACAAGTCCCACAATCTGCCTTTCTGACCCCGCTCTGGAGCTTTCAAACGAGTTACGGCCTGGCAGGTCAGCAGTTTATCCCTGGAATCGGTCACAAACCGGCGCTAACCCTACTAAAAACAGAACCAGGCCAGTCATCTGTCGGGGATGAATTATCATCAAACATGACATGGAAAAGGTGAACATCAATCAACGAACCCATCATGGTCGGAGTCCATATCGATCATGTTGAATGTGTTTTTAAGATTGTCATAAGCCAATCGTTGATGCTGCCATGTCTGGATATTTAGCAAACAGTCCAGTTGGGAATTACATTAATATCTCCATTTGCTTTTTGATTTTGTATCCAATCCTATTGTTGCTTGCCGCCCAAGGGCTGTCCGCATCTGAGACATGCACGTGAGCTGCCAGTGCCAAAGCGAGGTGATGATCTACTGCTCCTGAAGGTCTCAGAGCTTTCTGCTGGAAACTCAGCATCGAAGTTTGGACTCAACATGAGCCTCAACAGGAGCCTCAACAGGAGCCTCAACAGGAGCCTCAACAGGAGACCCAACATGACTTAACTACATTGAGGCCTACATTTAGATGCATTGATCTCATTGTGTGCCATGCCCAAAGCACTCCGAACACCAGACTGGTTGCTGTTTTTCCAACATTTCGGTGTCCTGGAACTGGCCAGTGACCTCAGCAATCTCAAAGATGCAACACTGTTGATTGTAGTAGAAGTAGAAGTAGTAGCAGTAGTAGCAAAAGTAGCGGTAGTAGCAGTAAGTAGTAGCAGTAGTAGCAACAGTAGTAGCAGTAGCAGCAGTAGCAGTAGCAGTACTTCATGGGTCTTCCAACCACAACTCGGATTTTGGCAGGAACTCATGATCTGACATGCACAGTCAGTGTGCGTGAAGCCAAAGCAGTCACTGCAAACAAAGGACTGGCACAGGCTTGCAGTACCCAGCAGTCATGTTAGCTGCAACGGCCAGGAGTCATGGCATAAGAGCAAAAGTATTACACTTTATACCGATCAATAGCCGAGCTCAAGTTCTTACAGGATACCAGAATCCTATCTTGCAAATTTTAAACACTGACCTCGTCCTGAAATCTCTTGACAAATCTGACGCACTGCGGGCATCTCGTTTCACACTGGGACTTGGCAGTCAGTGATCTGTGTCCCCTGCTCGATACGCTTTGCGCGATTGCCACCTTGGTCCGAGAGGAACGAATTCAAGAGCCAATTTTGATGCTCCAAAGAATCTGAAATTCATGCAGCAAAGCACATTAGAGTTCTGCAATTTTGGGAGCGGTCAGCAACCAGGCTGCTAAGCAAAGCTTAAAACACCATGATTCCCGGAGCCCAGATGTTTGCCAGAAAGTGGTCAACACACAACATCTCACAGCAAATCTGATAAAGAGAGTGATATAAATCTGAAAAGCAAGACATCATCAGCACATCCCTTCCGTTGGGCGCCGAACCATGGATGTAGCTCAAATACTTCGTGGGAAGTAACCTGACCAAACAAAGCCCCTTGGCTCTAGCCGCATTGAAAAAAGACAATGCCGTGCATCAATTTGTTCGAGACTCTGTGGAGACGTGGCCAACAGCGTACATCCAGAACTGGAAAACGGCTGTAAGCATTTTTTTAGCTTCCCCTACTCACACCTTTAAACTTCAATTCTTGACAGACATTGCAAGCCCTCCCTCCATTGATTGGTGATCCGACCAACGATTTGAACTTCAACTTCTCATGAATTTCCACCCTGTGTCGGCCTTTCCACTGCAATTTTTTTTGCATCCCACTCTGCTGTCTCCTCGCCCATGACATTCAGATCAGACTCCTGTGGAGTGCAAATTTCAAATCATGTAGAGATGCATTTGGTGCTGGAGCAAAGGTAGCCTTCAGTTCCCAGTAGCTTGTCGTTAAGAGAAGCAGTGGTAAATGAAGTGGTGTTAGATCCCCAAGATCTATGCAGGAACCACGACAGCTCCCCAATCGCACCTCCACAAGATGCAAGGCCCAGCACTGCAGCTAGGCTAGGATGTTTTCACCGTAGCGCGTTTCCATCAGGAAATTACAGGCCAAAAGGATCCCTAGGGGATATTGGGCCCAAACGTCAAGCATCAAACGAATTCAGCCTTCCACATGTTTAAATACTGACTCTCGTGGTCTAGCATGTACACATCTATGTGGTGCAATTCAGGATGTGGAGGCAAATCACAACACTGAGGTGTTCCACTCTTGCACACCCCAAGGACCACTGCCGAAACATCATGCTTTGCACGTTGCTTCAACTTCTTGGCACTTGTAAACGAAGGATCGTCAACTAGCGTCCAAACTCCGTCAGTCAAAACTCGGATCAGAGATGAGTTGGCCACAGGCTTCGTCATAGAATCGGCGATTTGTGCATCGCTGTGGACCCACTTGGTCAGGGTCTTGGCCTTTTCCAACCTTTGAAAAATACTCATCATATCTAACACACTATACTTCTCCTTTAATCCCAATCCACTGGAATTTTGGGGTCCCTTCTGAATCACATCAAATAAGGACCGAGCATCTGTCACCATGACTCCACGGCTTTGAGGCAGAATGCTCGCAGGATCTTGGAGTGGTGGATCAACTCCAATAAGTTCCAACCATTGCAAGCGGACATACATCAGCTCTTCCTCCGCAATGGAATAGGATTGGATCTCAGCAGAGAGTGAACTTCTCGCCACTCTAGGAAGTCGTCCAGACTTCCAGCTGATAGGATTCACACAGCTGGATTCTCCTTGAAGGATTCGAGGTTCACATGCAGCGATGAAATAGCCACCTGTACTCGACAGGCATCTTCGGTTTCCCACCGCAGCATCACACCATGACACAAAGACCACATCTTCAAGGTCTTGTACTTGTAGGTCATGATATCGAAGTCCCACATGACGGCCATTGTAAACCTCTCGAATCAGCTTGTTTGTTTCACGTATCGTTGAAACGGATGGAGAAGATAGTTGTCCTTGAAGGAGGCTCAGACGTGCACCATGTTGTGGGGCTGTCTGGTACACCCTCCATTGAAGTGCTCCCATGACTGCTCTGAGCTGTGACTGTTGCTCAGCAGTCACTGGATCCTTGTCATCTTGTCCCGGCTGCAGCTTGATCTGTTCAATCGAGGTGCAGTATTCGGAATGGTTCAGCACAGTCGTTCCGGTCGGTTGCTGAAGAACTTGTACCCCACAGTGCTGGAAGTTGTCAGCCTCCCAATCTGACCAACTAAAAGCCTTGTACAAGTACGAAACAGCAGCTTGCCATTGTGGGTGACTACTTTCTCCGGCGAAGAGAAAGTCATCAACATGTGCACAGGCTGCTCCCATAATTTGACCGTCATGGTCTAATAGCCTCCACGCACATGGCTCAGTGCGCAGACGAGTGAATCCTGCGCTTCTCATGGTTTCAGCCACTGATGCGTACCACTGGGCCGGTGCGTTCGCCAGACCGTAACAAGCCTTAATGATCTGTGCCACACTGTTCTTGTCTCCACCAAGTTGTTCTGAAAGCTCCACCACAGGCCTCACGAAAACTTGGCGTTCTTCCTCAGAGTCCAAGCCCTGTAAGAAGGCTGCCCGAACATCTGCCTTTAAGGCAGTCCACTTCTTGCAGGCGCAAAGTGTGAGGAACAACCCCCGTGTACGCCTGGACATCACTGGAGCAGCTGTCGCCAAGGTTGTAAGATCAGGGTCCTGAAACCCTATGATGACCAACCTTGCCTTCGCAGATTGATCATGTTTCAGGGTATATATCCACCTCATTCTCATGACTCGAGATCGAGGCACTTCGTGGTGGATCAACTTGATGGCTTTCTCCTTGATCCAGTTGTTGATCTCCTTTTGCTTGGCTGCTTGGAAGTCTGCAAGTCGGTCAGCGGGAATGTCCCGCCATTGCAGCTCAACACCTTTCTTCATCTTCTTCTGAATCCACTGAGAACTGTCCTTAACGAAGGATTTCATCTCCTTCTTGGTCTCTGGCAGTTCAACCGTCATGGTAAAGATCTGTTCAACTGGTTCTCCCTCTTGGATTGCAAAGACCGAATCATCCCTCAACAGGTCGTAGAGGGTTTGTCCTTGAGGCGGTGCGGATTCTTCCTGTCGACCATCTCCTGCAGTCAAACGCTGATGGGCTTGAGCAAACTGTCGATTCTGCTCAAGCTCTGATCCATGGCGCGTCGAGGATGATGCGCCGGGTGTTCTGGGGGCCACACTACTAGGCCTGGTGGTTTTAGCTACCTTAGGAGTCCTAGGGTTAGTGTCCGTCCCGTCCTTTTTGTTTTTGTCCTTGGCTGGCTCTAAGCCTTTGTCCTTGGGGCGCCGCTCCCCTTCAGTCTCTTGATCGCCTCCCTTCTTGGGATTTGGCTCTTTTTGCGGTCGTTGTGAGTCCTTGTTGGCTTCTTTTACGGCCTCTTTCACACGACTCCTACTCCTAGCTCTCCTAGCTGGTGTCGATGAACGAGCTCTGGATTCTCTTTCGCGAAATTCAGGACGGTCTTCATCCTGGAGAACATCATCATATCGCTGATACTGCCCTTTTTCAACCAATTGCAACAAACTGGTGAAAGACCATGGCATGGAAACAGAATCACTTGCTTCAGCGATGATGCGTTCCTTCTCACTGCAATGCCGCAATTGATGCGCACTGCATCTTTTCAACCTTCCGGCTGAAATGATCCAAATCACGGATGCAGGTTTTCGGGATGGAGGATCCATCTCGGAGTGAGTCTCAGCTTGGGTTCTCCTATACTGTTCCTCAGCTTTCACCCTCATCTGCAAATTCGACCTAAGATCAGTGCCTAAGGTACCCTCGGTGGAATGAAAAGGAATGGAATTGCCCCCCTCAAACAACCGTTGATCAAAGGTAGGAAGTCTCCCGTAAGCCCATTGACACGGAGCATAACCACCAACTCTATCCATCTCATTATGGGCCCGAACCATATGCCAAACGGCATTCATGGGATCATCAACATCCGTTCGCATGTAGGCTCTAACATCTTGTTTCAGCTTACCTATGGTGGCTTCAACAATCCCAATTTGGCCATGCTCCTCGCCTGGCGTTGGTTGGAGATCGATGCCACGAGCTGCGCACCAATCTGAAAGCAGCTCACCGCGAAAGGCTCCCTCAGGATCGCACTTGATCACATTGGGCAGGCCATGATGCTGACACCACGTCTGCTGAATGCCACGGATGACTTCCTCAGAAGTCGCATTCCTGGATTGGGTCTTGGGCCGGCGGAAAAGCTCATGTGCAGCTACATACCGTGAGGCTTCACAGATCATCAGCAAAACATGGACAACTTGTTCACCAAAAACAAATTCCCCTATGTCCATCTGCATGGTATGCCAAAGAATGTTGCAACCTTCGAATGAAACATTGTTGTGGGGAACCGGCAACCGTATCTCGTGACATTCGTCGCATTTGTGTTCCAAGGCAACCGCAAGAACTCGTTTGTCGACCCCACGGCTTTTCAGCATGTTGTACATCCCCCGGTTTGAAGGGTGTCCAGAACGCACATGGAGTTTCCTAATCATTTCCCTCATAGACTTCAGATCTTTTTCGCTGAAGGGCTCATCTTCAACCGACTGAGGGCTATCCCTGGTAGGTGTCCCTTCAACCAATGGTTTCCCTTCTGGCATCCCTTCAACCCCAAACACAGACCCTGGATCAAGCCAATCCCTGGAATGTTCCATGACAACCTTGGTGATCAGCCGACACATCCTTGGGGGATAAAAGGCAGAATGGTGAGCTCTCTCATGTCCCATACACTCAGCATGTTCATGATCCCCCGGACACTGCAGATCTAAGGCCCGGCGCATGTGGAGACATGTGCTTTTGATGGTCCATGGTTTCTTCATGGGTTCATGGGAATCCTTGGTAACCACTCCAACCTGGCATCCATCGAGTTGTGTTTTGAAAAGCAACCCTTGGTTGTCAAGATCACGGAAAAACCGATCAACTTCCGGGATATACCAGCCCTTGTTGTTCCTAGGCCATTCCCAACCAACATGACCACCCCTAGCTATTTGTTCTCTCGCCAATCGAACCCCCCTACGTGCCATGTGTTTTGCTTTTCGTTGTTTCTGTTTCAGTTTCTTCACCTGTTCAGCGGTTTTCATGTTCATGTTTTGGAGGGGACTGTTTGGTCCGCATGGAAGAGAGATCCACATCCACCTGGGTTTCACGGTCTTGGCAAACTGGCTGGCTCTTTCTGCCCCACACTCAGTGGTGAGGTCCATCTTGTTTTCGAGACCAACCCTGTAGGCTACACCCCCTTTAGAGATAACCTGGTTGGCCAAGCTACTGTTAGCGTTACAACACACTTCCATCAAATCGCAAACTGAACCACTAACAGCAAGAATGGCATCAACAAAGGCTTCATGGGATTCTTCCAGCTGTTCCACAATGACTCCTTTTTGCTCGGACGAGAGATGACCGATGCATGAAAAAGCACATGGCCACTGATCGACCATGGTGTTTGGATGGGCCAGACCATCATCTTCCAAAGAGCCCGGGAAGTCCTTCATGGATCGACGTGGATCCAAGTCTCTTGGGCCTTCTTGGTCTCCTCGGCCTCCACCACTTCCGCAGGGACTTCGCGCTCTCTCTTGGCCTCCTTCTTGGTTGGATTGACATAGCCCGAGGACTTTGCTGTCGGAATGACCGACTTGGCCTGGGGCTTCAGCTTCTGCTGCTCCTTCTCCTTGCGAATGCCTTCCAACCTCTTCAGGGCTGAATCCTCGGCGGCCTCGAGAGCAAGATTCTTGGTCTCCAACTGGCTTGGGTGGATGTCGTTGGGAGAGTGCTCCAACTTCTTCTTCACATCGGCAGCCAAAGGCCCGGCTGACCTGTAAATGGCTTTCGACCCCCAGGTTGGAGCGTACAGAAGACGTAGCTTGCAGTTGCTGCAAACGATCCAGACTGCGTGACCGTTGACTCCGCTTTGGCTGCCCCTTGCAAACTTTTCCGGCTCGTGCACTCCGGCACACGGACCTTTCACGGTCCTCTCGTCTCGAGGATCGGCTGCTTGCGCTCTCGTCCAATCGAACTTGGACAAATCCAAAGTCTTCTTGGCTTTGGGACCCTGAGCCAACTGAGAGATCTCTTGGGCAAGTTCCACCTTCTTCTTCTCGGGAAGGTCGGGGCTCAGCAGCTCCTGGTAGCGCTCCATGGCCTTCAGGTTCTACTTGAGCGAATTGATCTTGAGGCTCAGAAGACGTCTGCAGAGCGGCATGTACTTCATGATCATGATTGCTGTGCATAGACGTGTCGCTCTGTGTATCAATCAGCTCAACCTGGAAGTGACATGGAGAAACAGGAGAAGCTGAACTGCCATCTGCTGTCGACCCATGAGGTTCTGAAGTAGAGCTGACAACAGTCAACACCTTTTTGCTCTCAGGGTTCTGGCAGGTTGGCAAGGTTTCTGTACTTGAAACATTTTGGTTGGGTGCACTCCAATCTTTTCCCAGATCAAGTAAGAGATGACCATTGGTACCTCTCACCAAAGGTATTCGAACCCCAGGGAAAACTTCATTAAACATAAGTTCCGGAGTGCTGACACAAATCGTGGCTCCCAACTTGCTTAGGGTTCGAGCTCCTATCAGGATTGGGACGCTACCTACATCCAAGGTGTACACTCCCAAGCTAAAGCTACGACCCTCACAACATTGTGGTAGTAACACATAGCTTTCAGATGATCTTTCTTCGGCATTGCCAAACTTAAACCTTTTTCTTCTATTTGGATTTACCCCAACCGTCTCCTGTGAAAAGAACTGCTGTCGATGCATCATCACCTGCTCGACGGCCTCCAAGCTTCCCACTGACTCGGTAGCACCTGTGTCGATGACGGCATAGGTCAAAGGTCTCGAAGGATCCATCTGCTGAACATCGGCGGCTGCTAGAATCAGTCTCTGTACATCCACGGAGCTGGGGCGATCTGGAATGGGTGCACCACTTGAAACACTAGGAGAACCGGCATCCTGGACCATGTAGCAGGTCTCCGAGGCCACATCTACAAAATGCACGGGCCTTGAGTTGGATGACGAGGCTGCACCTGACTGACCTCTCCTGGGGCATGACCTGAAATCATGTGATTCAGAACCACAGATGAAACAACCGGTGTATCCTGGGTTACCTGGTTTCTGAGGCGTGGAAGGTGTTCCCATGCCTTTTCCCTTGGAATTCCCAAAAGTCATACCATACACAGATCCTTTCTTTCCTTTTGGGGCCCCCTTACTCTTGCTCTTGGAGCCCTTTGCATGAAAGAATCCTCGGCCTTTGGCCTTTTGGTGCACAGCCTCACGTGCTTCTTTAAAAGTTCGCAGCTTCTGATCAAAAGCTGCGTACATTTCGCGCAATTCATGGCCTACGGTGGCATCAGCAACCATGACCTCCTCAATCTCATACCATGGTTGCACATCTGCATAGGTGATCCACCCATCCGGCGACTGAGCCATCCATTCGCCCTCATGCAGAACCCAATCATAGTATCCATCATTGTACCATGCAACCTCAGGCTCATGCTTCGTGTCATCGGTTGCGCCGAAGAAGGTGCGGGCTACCTCGTTGTCAACCCAATGGATTTGCTCCGTCTTGTCCGGGTCAAACTCCTCAGGCTCAACCATCATGATGCCCCAGGCACCTTCCTTCTCGATCCAAAAGGACCTGGGATGCTTCTGCGGCACTTGCTTCTGTCGTTCCATGGCCATGAGCTCATCCTCCTGTTGCCTCATCGCCCGCTCCACATCACTGAGCTTGAGGCTGTTGGAAGCAGCAGCCTGAATGTTCAATCGGGCTGATGCCGGTAATCCTGATCGTCGAAGTAAGATCCATCCGAGGACCTCCTCCGGCAGGATGGTTGGGAGCATCAACTCATCATCTTCCCATTGATACTCCTCTTCCCACTCGGCTTCGGCTTCATACCAAGTGGACTTCCATTGACGGGATGGTGACCATTCTGACCATCCCCATCCTGACCATTGGCTGTTCCATTCCCATTCGTCTTCGGCACCTGGGACTCCTTCGTCGTGAGCTTCTCCACGGCCATCATCCGAGGGGGCAGCCGCTTGCTCATCACTGGCTGCACGGGAAGGTTCTTCTGCAGGTTCACTTCCTCGACGACCTGTCGAAGTTGGAGACTGACCAGGTTCCGGGGTACGAACGGCAATCAGGTCAGTCTGCACTCCAGCTTCATGACATGCTGGCCTTGCCCTCGCCAAGGATCTCTGGACCTTGCGGTAGGCCTCCCGCAGTTGTGTGCACCACGATATCATATCGGTGCCCTGCGCTCTCCTGAGCTTGACAAAGAGCTCCTCGAGGTGTTGGCCGATGTCCGGCACTGGCAATCGGCCCAACCTTGCCTTGAGGAAATTCATCAAGTACTGCGTTCCAGAGTTCTTGGAGAGGCTAGCGTGGTCCACACTCGCAGCAGCCTCCCATGCCTTCCCCTTAAGTCGCAACACCAGTTTGGGTCCCAGAGTGTACCGTTTGTGGGATGGCAACTGCGCATAACAGAGTCTCACGCGCCTGTTGTATTCTGGCCAGGAAGTCACTTCGCCATCCCAAGACGGAATGAAGGGCTCATCTCGATCACGGTCCCTGGACATCGTGCCAGGACACTGCACTTGTACACAAACGAATTCACGGAGTTGGATGTTCGGATCCAAATTCCAGCAGGCCCACACGCCCTTAACCACTTGTAGCAGTCAGAGAAAAATGCAGACCCACCAACGATGCAGCAGCCCCGGAGGGCTCCGCTACCAATGCTGGAGCAAAGGTAGCCTTCAGTTCCCAGTAGCTTGTCGTTAAGAGAAGCAGTGGTAAATGAAGTGGTGTTAGATCCCCAAGATCTATGCAGGAACCACGACAGCTCCCCAATCGCACCTCCACAAGATGCAAGGCCCAGCACTGCAGCTAGGCTAGGATGTTTTCACCGTAGCGCGTTTCCATCAGGAAATTACAGGCCAAAAGGATCCCTAGGGGATATTGGGCCCAAACGTCAAGCATCAAACGAATTCAGCCTTCCACATGTTTAAATACTGACTCTCGTGGTCTAGCATGTACACATCTATGTGGTGCAATTCAGGATGTGGAGGCAAATCACAACACTGAGGTGTTCCACTCTTGCATTTGGCGAATCCTTCAAAGAAAAGCATCCTTTACTTGAAGCTCAGAGAGAGAAAGAAAGAGAGAGAGAGAGAGAGAAAATAGTTGTATGTTTTTTTTTAATAGCATCCAGCTATGATTCCGCAAATATTGGAGTAGATACAAATATAAATCAAACAGCAACAGATTTATGCAAAGATATTCATAGATTACCGTAGAAGTATCTCATTCGTATTTTCTGCGTTCTTTAAACCCCAGCCACTGGATCAACTGACGTCTTCTGAGCCCTCCTTTTTTCGAGCGCCAAACCATGGACCATGGGATGTTCATCACCTTGGGATGATGACCATAGCTACCTGTTGGGATACCATGGGAGTCCAACGCCACCTGGATGGATCAGCCATGCCTCGCCTCCTGAAGGCTTGGCCAGTTGTCACGCATGCCAAAGAGAACCTCTTCCTCGATGCCCATGATGTCCTTCAGACGAAATCCAGAAGCTGAGCCCGCAAACCTCCCTGCAACTGAGGAATACAGATCAACAAAAGTGCCTTAAAGAACTTGTACAAAGGTATAAACTTAGGATAGTCACAAAGTATTACAAAGTATCAGAGTACTACAAAGTTATTATACAAAGTTGCAAGAACTTCTTGCAAAGCTGAGATCTTGAAGACGATAGATCTGTATCTGCCCAGGAACGACCCAAGTTGCCAAGGTAGCAGTGAAATTTGACCAGGAAACGCCGCAGGGAGTCGTGTCAAACTGCTTCTGTGCAGCGAAGGGTAGCATAGCAACTGTGCAACCGCAAGACTCATCCAATGCCCTCTGTTTCGCATCCAAAGATTAAGTTGAGCTCAGAAATTCATTCCAATTGCATCTAGTATCTAATTCGTGATGACAATGGTTGACTAATGTTGATATATGCCGAATGTTGATATTGATCAACATTAATCAACAGAATCGACAAAATTAAGAGTAACACTACTAGTTGATATCAATACCAACACTTCAAGTTGCTTGTTGTGTGCCAAGTGCCAAGTCAAATGTCACGGCTCCTCCCATCCATTCACGCGAAAGCGGAGCTTTAGCATCCTGAGCCGCGATCAGTGTCTGGTGGTCACCCGGGCTGATCACCAGAAGAATCTCTTAAAAAACTAAAGCCCCCCTAAAATTTATGTATAGCTTCCCTACCAAACGAAGGGTTGTAGGATGTTGTAGGGATTCGGGAACCTTGATGTTGGAAGAGATTTCAAATTCCACAATCGAACATTCAACCGACTTCAAATGGTCTGTAGTTGGCTGCCAAGCATTCTGGTTTCATAGAAAAATCAATGACAGCAGCTGCCGACCTGCTTCCTACGGCAACCCGTTCCTGTGTCCACTGCCTTTGCGGACGACCTATGATGACCTCATATGGCTATGGGTCAACCCCTGGTTACCCTATCATGAACCATTTTTTCCCTTTATTGTTGGTGATTATCCTATTATTTGCTTGATTAATATTGACCCATAGCATCCCATAGCCATATGATTTCATCCACGGCGAAGCTTTGTCTCTTTGATCACGAAGCCAAGCGTCTCCAGGAAGTGGTCGCGCAAACGTGGTTTCACTTCCTGTGATGCGCAGTGCGATTCGCACCGTAACAAAGCTGGCTTGGAGCAGAGGCCAGTGCACTGGATCTGATTTGTTACAGTTTTGCCTGTTTTATTTCCTATGGTCAAGCGATGTCAAGCGATGTCAAGCCATGGGAAGCGATGTCAAGCGAGTGATTTTAGGTTGGTTCCCACGCACAAAGCTCAGTGCTTGAACTTCTACAGATCTATTTTCTTTTCAAATCAAGCTGTGTGCAAATACCTATAACTCCCACACTCAATAGCAATTTTGTAGAAGAAAAGGCCTCTCCAAAACTAAGGAAGGAGGAACTCTCGACCATGTCCGAAGATATCTGAGATTTTTCAGAAACAGACAGCAACACTTAGCTTGGGCACCATCTGAAGCACTTGGATCTCTTTTTGCTCTTCCCTTGGCATGGGTGCAGACTTGTGGAGTCAGAACAAACCGTTCAACTCTCTTCTGTGCGCAGCTCAAACAGGTCACAAATGGCCATTCGAACAGTCATGCTTTGGACCTGGTGTGATCAAAGATATCTTTCCTCAGCACTGTAATCACTTCGGCTTAGACTGCCTGCCTGCCCTTGCCCTGCTAAACCGAAAGGGTTCTGGGTGGTTCTGACTCAAGGGGGAAATGGATTCAAGATGGATCTACTTCACCTGAAATTTAGAAACTTTCCGGGGCTAGCTGGGAAATTGCGGGAAGTTTGCACATGTACCACATGTGCACGGAAAGAACCCTAATATCCTTCATCAACATCTGATGTTGGTCAACCCCCATGTACAATCCAGCGGTTTGCACATCTACCTTTATCAACCCCCTTGCGCAAATAAATTGGTCAATACATCACCCTTGCTGGAGGCTCACAACTCGGCTACACTGAGCTACCCTGACGGTTCGATCTTCTTTCCTCGGAGCTTGTTCCTGGCCCAAAGGAACCTCTACTTAATGTTAAATCATCATCATCATCATCATCATCATCATCATCATCATCATCATGTTGAATAATGTTAAATATTGGATGATTCTGGGTGACTATGGCCGTGCCAACTTCAATGTGGCAAGATAGAGGACAACTCGACGAGGTAGCGGCGCCCAAAGACCAAACTTGCAAGTGCGTTGTGGTGGCCAATGTCTTTCATTGAAATGTGGTGCACTGCGGTGCCTTCTATGGTGCCTTCTATGGTGCTTTCCAGCTGGATTTGTTGGCTCGCAATGCTCCCAGTTGCCAGTGATCAACTGCTGCCCAACAGTGTTGCCAAGCTTTCAGTATCCAACGGTGCCATCACACGGCCACCACAAAGCGTTAACGAGCCAGGTGGGCCACCACTCTTGCGTACCTGGTCTGCCATTGCAAGCTTAGCAGATGACAACCAACAAATGGTTCGTCAGTCCTTGCAACAAATAAACATTTAACAAATGAAGTTTGTTCTTCCAAGTATCCTGGCACCAGTCCAAACCAGAAGACCATAGAAACTGTGTTGGCATATGAATGTGGTCAGCTGCAAATAATTTCGATCTTCTAAAAGAAACCACTTGGCCGGTGATGCTGCGGGGATGTCGTGGGGTGAAACATTGCCCAGTGACGTTTCGCCAGCTTCATGGAATTTTCCATCGCCAAGGTGGCCGCATCCTGCCGGCTTCGCTGCAGCCACCGAATGTGGCTCCACAGATGTGGTCACAGGAAATTATGGCTTTCACAGACTGTGAGATGATGCTATCACCATAAAAGGTGCTTGAAATGATGGCTTTTTAAGAGCGTAAGATGATGGCCTAGTTGGAAGATAGAATCCTGCGTCCACAGCAAGGTGAAGCGGCGCATAGTTGCATTGTCTGACGGTTGCAACACGTTTGCTGTGCTTATGGTTGCTTCTGACACGGATACTATATAGTATTCTGCTATTGATCTGTAAGTAGTGGAATTCGTGCAGCGATTGGCTTCAGCAAATATTGGCCATGCCTCAAGTTTCAACATGGTTCAATGATTCAATGTCATCTATATTCTTCGGTAATGTTGGACTAGTCCAATTGTTGTTGTCCCCTAGCAATGGCCTTCACAGCACCTTTTGCAACGTCGGCAACTGCAGCAACTTTGACCAATGTGCTCCTCGGACATACTGAGTGTCAGTTCAAATGAGTTGATACTGTCCCTTGAAACATCAGGACTATCCAATACTATCTTTAGTTCTAGACCTCAAGAAAACATTCCATGAACAATTGAAGTTGAACGGCATCAAAGTTACTGTATCGAAACAAATCTTGAACCAGCTGTGAAAGCGCTCGATCAAGCTACAACAGACCACAGCGTCCTTTCGTTTTCCAAACAAGACATGTATATATATATATATATCATTTCATAATGACGCTTTGGTAGTATCTTCTTCCGAGTTTGCATCGAATCCAGGCAACATTGGAGTGGTTTTTGCAGATAGCATTCCTTCAGATCTATATCCCAAGCAATTTGGATTTGGAGAATGCTTGAAGGAACCCCTGAAGCCGTGCTTTGCATCCAAGGAACCCCTTCACCCGATCCAGCGACCCTTCAAACCTCAGATGCTTGACAACTGAATTCAATTGAGCGACATTGAAAATGGTCGTAAAGTTAGCAATTTCGACAGCATGCGAGGCAGACAAGTTGCGCAAAATGGCAAGTTGATCAAATCACAGAACTTGGAACCAACTGGATATGGCTTATTCCAACCAATTCTCTCAGACTTGTAGATTCGGAATCTTGTAAACAAATCTAGCACATGAACTCGGGTAAGCCATGCCTGGGGGATGGAGCTGGTGTGCCTCACAACTCCTGATCTTCTCTAGGGAAGCCACTTCTCAAGGTCTTGCCAAAACTCATCCTCCAACTTCTCCGCTTCCACTCTCATCTCCTAAGAAGCTGTTTTTCAGTGAAGCACCAGCTGCTGGATGCATCTTCTTCATTGCATCCCACATTTGGCAACTTTGTCCGTTTGGTCGTTAGTTCACTTTGAATGATTCCAAGACTTCCGTTCACTTAGGCGAGGTCTGGAGGGGAAAAAGACAGAGGACCCATCCTATTGTTAGTGTTGCGGATCATCTGCAATGAACGGCCAACCTCTCCCCTATATATTCAGTTCTGTTGATGAGCCTCATTACCAAATCATACTATTCGACAACCTACACAAATCGGAGATCCACATTAATAAACTACGTGAATGACTGGTGTTCTACCAAACATGGCTGGTTTACCAGTTTGTATCTGCCACTGTGAACATGAATTTCTTGCTGGGGCAGTTTTTGGATCTCGAGGTCCCCTGTCCCGGTTGGTATCTTCCATTTGTTTCAGGGTTTCAAAGGCACTCCCCGAGCCACCGCTTTTCCTAATATGCGTCCTCCGCCATACGCACGGCTTCAATCTCATGGTCATCCTGCTGACAAGGAGAGGCAGGCACTCGACGTTCAATCCAATCCGATAGTTCGTTCCCCCATCTGTCAAACCCCCTAAGAAACCCTGAGGTTGGGGGTAGGATCATATAATCCCTTGGAGAGAGCGATCAGAGGAATGCTGCAGCTAAGAAATCGTGGGAACTACAACTAGAGATGTCATGAAATAACCGTTATTGCGAGTGTCCACACCAAGAGGCATGATCAGCCCCACTTTTGAATCGGGATAGTACTTTGCTACTCGTGGACACCTGAGTATCACAATACCATCAGAGAGGTTCCCCAGGATCCAAGGCCAGCAAACCAACACTTGACCAATGGCTGACCCTTGCAGCATTCTGAATGTATCAAAACCTTCGATCTGCTACGTGAAGCTGTGAATTTGTTCACAGAATGTTGCTACAGTTATGTTCTGAAGCCGTTTGAGAAACTCTGCTCTTCGTGTCTTTGCGGACCGGTCCTGTATGATAGAACCGGGACACTCTACGCTTGCCCCACTAGACTTGGATGTGGAAAGTTCTCCAACTCCCCCCCACTGTGCCTCATAGTACATCTTGCAATTCTCCCAGCAGAGTGCAACGTCCTGCGAAGTTTGCTGAAGCAAATGAATCAGTGGAGAGAAAGCCCGCAGCTTCAGGGAACCACTAGTTCAATCTGACCTATGAACATCTAACGATACATTGTCTGCAAAAGAAAATAAAAAAATGCTTTTTGCAAGTGCAAAATTTACCAAATTTGAAAAGGTCTTAAAGGTAACACTCCTCACACTCTTGATCCAAATGAAAGCAGATAAACATCCTCATCCTCTTCATTGCCCCTTCATCCTCTTGGTGTTGGCTCAACCTTTTCTCTGTAGATATCTGTCGTTGTTTCTCTCCTGCCAGAAGAAATCTGGATTGACGAAGCCCTCCTCATCCTGCACAGCAGCTTTTGTCGTGGAAATGCACAGGTGCCCGTGCCCTACCAACGCTTTCGAAGTACTGTTTTTTTCAATGCTTGTTTGATTGTTATTTCCAAGCTTGTCTCCATAGCAATTCCTTCCCCAAAATTTAGCTCCCCTCGAACCCCAGAAAAGATTCCTGAACCATAGAAGGGGATTCCAAGACACCCGCTGATGGCACTCCCTGTGACCACTGTCCAACGGTGATCCCAATCAGCTTAGGCTCTACTGCAAACAATGGGCGAGCCACAACCACAACCTATCTGGGGACCGATGGGGACCTACCTTAGTCATTCCCTGATTCAAAGCACTGGAAACCTGGGAGCCCTTCCATTCCAGCCGCAGGCTCCTTGTAGCTGCCATCTTGCAGGCGTTCAGCGATGGTCCTGCCAGAAAGCTGTGGATACTCAGGTCCTGAACCATGGCGGTAGTTGTGGTCTTATCCACACCTGGCCCCCATCATTCCGAACCCTTTTTGAGGCTTCATCCCACGCACTTAGAAACTTTGAAACTCTGATTTCTGGGGTTGATGAAGGTTCATCAACGACCAGAAAACTGTGTGCCCTGAGCAAATCTTCCCTCTCCTGAGATCGATGGGATCAGAAACCACCTGGCAATAGAATCTCCAACAAATCTTGTTGGCTGCAGCAAAATGAACATGCCTGGATATTTTGAGACTGAGCTGGTGAATGCACTCAATGGTCCATGCCCCCTCGATTCTTCAAATACACTACCCCAAATGTATTCTATACGTTTGGGTGTGCCTCATCACTTGAAGCAAGGCCACAACTGAAGGAGCCTCTGGATAGTCTTCCAAGCCCAGCTCCTTCCATGGCAGTGGCTCCTTGAATGGTCCAGCCTGGTGAGCGGTCCAGGATTTTCCATGTGAGATGTTTATGGTGTATACAATCTATGGAAGATAGATGTTTGCGTCATGTAGATGTATTGAGTAGACGTGTTGAGGTTTAAAGTTCATACTTTTTTGAAGGATCCATCTCCTCTACTGAAAGGAGGTGAAAACGCTGCTATCGTAGGCGATGCCAGCGTGCAACCGCGTGACATGAGTGCCCCCTCCGAGAAACAAAATAAACACAGCACACAAATAAAAAAGTCTGAACTGAGCTTTTGCGCGGCTTCGTGATTAGCTTGACGGACCAAAATAAAGTCTCAAGGCAAACAAGCTAGTGATGAAAGCGAAGTAATGAGCCGACATATCAACAAACGGGAAACACATGAACGAGCGAACAACCGAATGGACAAACAACAGAACAAACACCAAATGAATTCAAGCCGATTAAAAATACCTTCACTCAGTGACTCAGACCTGTGGACAGGCAAGACAGGATCTCAGACCAAAGAGTCACCAAAACAGCATTTCTTTCCAGTACTCCACTCAGAACATTGTTCCAACACGGCAAACAAAACCTTAAACACGCAAAAGCGCGCCCCTGTCTCAACCCATTGAAATGTTTATACCTATTTACCATTGCTTGCCTAATATTATACAAGTAAGTATGACTATTATAATGAGATATCATAACAGCCGCATCTAGCAGCTATATAACAAGTAACCCACCGTTCTCGACCCGCCGCACCACCAGCACCAACAACCACCGTGCAGATCCGTGCCTTCGGCAATCGCACCATGCGCCGAAGCACGCGGAGGAGCTGGCGCTGGCACCACCTCCGCAACGCGGAGTTGCGAAAGAATGGGGGAATGGTTGGCTTTCGCGAATGGTTGGAGAATGGTTGGTTGATGGTTGGAGAATGGTTGGAGAATGGTTGGTGAATGGTTCGTTGATGGTTGGTTGATGGATGGTTGATGGTTGGTTCATGGCTGGAGAATGGTTGGAGAATGGTTGGTGAATGGTTCGTTGATGGTTGGTTGATGGATGGTTGATGGTTGGTTCATGGCTGGAGAATGGTTGGAGAATGGTTGGTGAATGGTTCGTTGATGGTTGGTTGATGGATGGTTGATGGTTGGTTCATGGCTGGAGAATGGTTGGAGAATGGTTGGTGAATGGTTCGTTGATGGTTGGTTGATGGATGGTTGATGGTTGGTTCATGGCTGGAGAATGGTTGGAGAATGGTTGGTGAATGGTTCGTTGATGGTTGGTTGATGGATGGTTGATGGTTGGTTCATGGCTGGAGAATGGTTGGAGAATGGTTGGTGAATGGTTCGTTGATGGTTGGTTGATGGATGGTTGATGGTTGGTTCATGGCTGGAGAATGGTTGGAGAATGGTTGGTGAATGGTTCGTTGATGGTTGGTTGATGGATGGTTGATGGTTGGTTCATGGCTGGAGAATGGTTGGAGAATGGTTGGTGAATGGTTCGTTGATGGTTGGTTGATGGATGGTTGATGGTTGGTTCATGGCTGGAGAATGGTTGGAGAATGGTTGGTGAATGGTTCGTTGATGGTTGGTTGATGGATGGTTGATGGTTGGTTCATGGCTGGAGAATGGTTGGAGAATGGTTGGTGAATGGTTCGTTGATGGTTGGTTGATGGATGGTTGATGGTTGGTTCATGGCTGGAGAATGGTTGGAGAATGGTTGGTGAATGGTTCGTTGATGGTTGGTTGATGGATGGTTGATGGTTGGTTCATGGCTGGAGAATGGTTGGAGAATGGTTGGTGAATGGTTCGTTGATGGTTGGTTGATGGATGGTTGATGGTTGGTTCATGGCTGGAGAATGGTTGGAGAATGGTTGGTGAATGGTTCGTTGATGGTTGGTTGATGGATGGTTGATGGTTGGTTCATGGCTGGAGAATGGTTGGAGAATGGTTGGTGAATGGTTCGTTGATGGTTGGTTGATGGATGGTTGATGGTTGGTTCATGGCTGGAGAATGGTTGGAGAATGGTTGGTGAATGGTTCGTTGATGGTTGGTTGATGGATGGTTGATGGTTGGTTCATGGCTGGAGAATGGTTGGAGAATGGTTGGTGAATGGTTCGTTGATGGTTGGTTGATGGATGGTTGATGGTTGGTTCATGGCTGGAGAATGGTTGGAGAATGGTTGGTGAATGGTTCGTTGATGGTTGGTTGATGGATGGTTGATGGTTGGTTCATGGCTGGAGAATGGTTGGAGAATGGTTGGTGAATGGTTCGTTGATGGTTGGTTGATGGATGGTTGATGGTTGGTTCATGGCTGGAGAATGGTTGGAGAATGGTTGGTGAATGGTTCGTTGATGGTTGGTTGATGGATGGTTGATGGTTGGTTCATGGCTGGAGAATGGTTGGAGAATGGTTGGTGAATGGTTCGTTGATGGTTGGTTGATGGATGGTTGATGGTTGGTTCATGGCTGGAGAATGGTTGGAGAATGGTTGGTGAATGGTTCGTTGATGGTTGGTTGATGGATGGTTGATGGTTGGTTCATGGCTGGAGAATGGTTGGAGAATGGTTGGTGAATGGTTCGTTGATGGTTGGTTGATGGATGGTTGATGGTTGGTTCATGGCTGGAGAATGGTTGGAGAATGGTTGGTGAATGGTTCGTTGATGGTTGGTTGATGGATGGTTGATGGTTGGTTCATGGCTGGAGAATGGTTGGAGAATGGTTGGTGAATGGTTCGTTGATGGTTGGTTGATGGATGGTTGATGGTTGGTTCATGGCTGGAGAATGGTTGGAGAATGGTTGGTGAATGGTTCGTTGATGGTTGGTTGATGGATGGTTGATGGTTGGTTCATGGCTGGAGAATGGTTGGAGAATGGTTGGTGAATGGTTCGTTGATGGTTGGTTGATGGATGGTTGATGGTTGGTTCATGGCTGGAGAATGGTTGGAGAATGGTTGGTGAATGGTTCGTTGATGGTTGGTTGATGGATGGTTGATGGTTGGTTCATGGCTGGAGAATGGTTGGAGAATGGTTGGTGAATGGTTCGTTGATGGTTGGTTGATGGATGGTTGATGGTTGGTTCATGGCTGGAGAATGGTTGGAGAATGGTTGGTGAATGGTTCGTTGATGGTTGGTTGATGGATGGTTGATGGTTGGTTCATGGCTGGAGAATGGTTGGAGAATGGTTGGTGAATGGTTCGTTGATGGTTGGTTGATGGATGGTTGATGGTTGGTTCATGGCTGGAGAATGGTTGGAGAATGGTTGGTGAATGGTTCGTTGATGGTTGGTTGATGGATGGTTGATGGTTGGTTCATGGCTGGAGAATGGTTGGAGAATGGTTGGTGAATGGTTCGTTGATGGTTGGTTGATGGATGGTTGATGGTTGGTTCATGGCTGGAGAATGGTTGGAGAATGGTTGGTTGATGGTTGGTTAATGGTTTTGGAGAATGATGGTTGGCCCCTTAATCTTGATAATTGGTTCATGGATAATCATGGTGAATCGCCGTTGATCATGCTGAATCATGGTTAGATTGTTACGAGGCGGGACAATGGGAGATTTCACAATAAGCGACGCGTTGTTGAAGGGAACACACCAGCTGTTCATGGAAAAATTGGGGTGCGGCCTGTTGCGCGGGATCTCAGATGAGGGTTCTGCTTATCATCTCAGTATTTCTAGGGCTTCAGCATGCTGAAGAGCCATCCGAAGTGGTTCACACATGGATAAAAGCTACCATGTGCTGCCTGGGAACCACGAACACATTGGCGGTTTCAATTTGGCACATGCTTCGTCATAGGGACGATACGATTGTTGGCTGGATCCCCCTCATTGTATCTGAGATGCATCAATTTCGACCTTAGTCAAGAGGATATAGCCGGATCTTTGTGGCGGCTACAAGACTGGCTAATGTCCAACGAGCACTTGTGCGCTGTGGTACCCTATCGTTGGCACCAACCCACTTGACACTATTCATGGATTGACATGTTGCAAATTGTTGCAAGGTTGACCTCTGGGGAAAACTGAAACATTTATATGCAAGTACAAAAAACTGTGTCTATAGATACATATATATATATATTACTGTATGAAATTTGCATGAGTCTAAATGCACGCTCGTAACGTCACATGTACTCCTTCATATGCATATGTATACTGGTGTTTGTTATCCTCGCTGTCTTTCCAAGTGTCATTTCTCGTCAAACAGCTCATGGTGGATCGCGAACATGATGTGTGTTACAATCTGTGTTCAAAAACTCCTTGAGAAAAGTTGAAAAGTGGAAAAAAAAAAACACTGCCCTGGATACCACGACGTGTCTGAGGAACCCACCAGTCCAGAATCCTAAGACACATCACAGCGGAGCAGTGATCTTGTTGTACTGCAGTCATCTTCACTCCAAAGAATTTCTGCATTTTGCAAGAAGTCCAAGCAACCGATCCCAATGGTTCGAATGGACAGCACTGCACTCTCTTAGCCATGCGACTTGTCTTGGTTCTCCCTTTGCTCGTTGAGCTCTTCTGCCTCCAGTAACCGCAACGTTTTCATCAGCTGAAAGTTGACAATTCGCTGCATTGCGTATATAGTTGACAACTGGCAGAGAGATAGGAGTCATTCTATAACGAAGACTCGAAGAGCAGGCTTTATAGTACCATGATGTACTATGTACTGCTAGAATCTTGGAAAAAACTCAGCTAATCTTGAAACCAGATTTGAGTACACGCAGAACTTGTGCGCAGATAAAAGAAATGCTTTTGGCAAAAAATCTTCGGAGAACTCACAGGGGGCGACGCCAATGTGCGGCAACGACACTACGAATCATCATTTCTAATCAACCATGTTCGATCAAAAATACTCACCAATCATGATTGCCCGTTGCCATGTACAAGTAACAAAATATGATTGGTGAGTATCATTAGCCATTCATATCATTAATCATTGTATCATTAGCCAGGAACCATTGCCAACCATTGGCTCAGAAACCCTCTCATCTCATCTTCATCTGCTTGCCTCAACACCAAGTCCCGTTGCGACTCAAGTCGGGCTGAGCACGGGCCTCAATCTCATCTTCATCCATGAACGAACTCTCCTGGCAGGTGAACTTCCATGGCCAACAGGCTAAACACTGAGCATTCTGTGACATCAACGGCGAATCAACGGTTGATGATTGTCAGTAAATGATGTCAGTCAATAATTGATGATTGTCAGTTGATTTTTGACATAAATGTAATCAATGATTAACTGCCTGTAAATTACCATCAATGGTTGACAGCGAATCACAGCTCCGCTCAGGCCTCGCTTTCATCGTCCTCATCGGCCTGACAAACATGCCGATCGGGTCCCATACAACTCTCCGGGTCACCCTTTCGCGTCGCGTGGAAGCACTAAATGGTCCCTGTGTCCTTTGTCGTACCAGGTCTTGGATATGTGCATGTAATGGCAACGGTTGTACATGTATATTGTAGTGTACATAAATACAATAGTACATACCTACACAATACATAAATCCTGAAGCTGTAGATATCAAGAGTCCGCGTGTACACCCTGACATACTTTAATCCTCGTCTTGCGCAACGCCGTGACGCTTCAAACTGTTTCTGGGTGTAAACTTGAAGCGGAGGCTGTTTGCATTTCCCATCAAGACATCCTGGGAAGTCGTGTCAAAAGACTTGCGTCCGTCTGGTCTAAACAGTGGTGTCTCAGCTTTGCCTTGCTTTCACGGAAGAATCATTCGAAATAACACCTTTCGCATCTGTGCAAGATTATGCAAACACTTCCGGTGGGACACCTAGATTCACATCTGTGATGTGAAACGAGTCTGCTTGAAGTTCCGTGAATCCACGAAACTATGCATGCGTGCAATGCGATGCATGGGTACATTGTCGTTTACAATGTCAAGTGAATCTAAAGCTTGCTGAACTCGGACTGGAAATGCCCTAAATTGCATCTAAATGCAACTGTAACCCCACATGTGACTTGTGCAGCGCCATGCATGTGCACATGATTGCGATTTGAAACAACTCAGGTGGATGTTAAAAGTTGGTTCACATTACGTTCATATGTAGTGTATACATTATGCATCACATCATGTATACAGTATGCATGTGCAACGCAAATATTGCATGTCAGGAAGTGGATAAGATCGTCCATCAATTAGCGTGGACGAGCAGAGCTTCCACGGAAGTGGACTTCTTTGGGGTCAGCGAGCAGAATTGTGATAGCAAAATTGTCACATGGAATGGTAAAAACCATGGCGGATCATCAATCAACGGTTGCAATCCATTGTCAAACAATACCAACCCCACTACGAGTACCAACCATAACTGCCCCTATGGATCCCTCTGGCCCAGACCATTCTCAGCCACCACCAACCATTACCAACCCCCTGTTTTTGCGAAGGATCGCTTGCTGCTTGCCCTGTGGTCCTTGGGATCAGCGGTGCCATCACGCATAGATACCCAACCGACCTACCAAAACGCGGGGTAATGGTCACCAGTATTTCATAGAAAACTTCATCCAGCTACAGGCTGGTTACAGGTGATCCAGCTATACACCACAGTAGCCCCGCAAGGCTTTCACCAGCTCAGCTGGCCAGGTGCCTCATTGCCAGCCCAGAGCTCGCCCTCACCATCGTCCTGCAGGACGATCTCCCGGTGTTGTTGGTTCATGGTGAATGGACAACCAACGTTCCCAAGTTCTTGATTAGCAACTAGTAATTCCTAGGCATGCTCGATGCATAATAAGATGGTTACACAACTAGGAATGATAATATCTAACTGTTGACTGGTAGGTTTCGGTGGTGAATCCTGCTTTGTGGTTATGGTCTGTGGCAAACGGTCTGGTTTCCAAAGAGGGACGACCACCAACAATATAAGCATATATCCATTCGCGGATCGCCATAGATAGCAGTTGACTATCAAATATCAGCATGGTTTGCTGTGAAATGGATCTGCCATCTTGAAGACACCGTTCTCAAGCATGAACCACCGACTCAACGACTCCCAACCATTGACCAAGCAAGGACTCACCAACCCATTGGCCAACCACTGCTCCGAGAGTGTCCTCATCAACGTCGGCCACCGGAGGCCCCTGAACAGCACCGTGCGCTGCCCGTGCCACGGTGCCATCAAGGTTGGTGAGGGCGATGGCTAACAAGATGATCAAGATGGCTTATTATTCATTCAATCATGGCTCATAGGTGCCTTAACGATGGCTGATGATGCTTTATGATGGTTCATAATGACCATCAATAACCATCAGTTGGAAGATCAATTGTGGGGGGAGTCATGGTCATCAACATGAGATGTTTTGAATAGATACCGGACATTGGATGACAACACAGGACCCTATATTCTTAGAGTTTTGGCCACGACTCATCTGATATTCCCGGCATCACCGCTGTGAACAACCATACAGTATTGTCTCAACCAAACATGGAATAAGATATGTTCCCCCCAACCCGGACGTTCGCCCACACCCATAAAGCGTCACTGCAATGGAGGATGCTGTGCAAAGTCAAGATGGCTTAGAGAAGCTGCAAAACCACTGGCAATACGCAGTGATTTGTGGTTTAGGACTTTAGGGTTTAAGTTTTTAGGGTTTAGGGCTTTAGGGTTTAGGGTCAGGGTTTTAGGGTTTTAGGGTTTAGGGTTTTAGGGTTTATGGTTTAGGTTTATTAACTTAGAGACTCAAAAACAACGGCCCTGCGCAGGAATTTGAACGTAGGGAAATGCTCCAAGTCAAGCGCGGGCAAACGTCAGGGTTCGCGCGGATATGTTTCATGCTACCGTTTTATCACATCTCATATCCCCAACTAAAGATTGGAGCGAAGAAAATCGACTGGAACCATATCAAATCACAATCTTATCCCCCTCCTCCCCCCGCAAAACATAACAAGGTACCTAGCTGCTGGGTGCTCACATGTGCTCACCCATCAGCCAACCGCAGCCATCGCTCTGGGTTCCTCGCCTCGTCCGCCGCGGCCTTCAGCTCATCTTGCAGAGATTTACGCCTGCCGAGACATACAGATCCTCGGGTGACCCTGGGTGAAGGCGACCAAGGTCGCAACTTGCAACTGGGCGATGCTTGGAGGTGGTCAATCATCATGGCTGATGATGGTTATTTGATAATTAGTAGTGGTTAAATCATCATGTTAAATCCAAATCCAGTAATGGTTGATAAATTCAAATCCAAGAGTGGGAATCGTAATGCTGGGAATCCATGAGTGGAACCTGGCGCCCAGTAATGGGGCCAATATGGAATGTGTCGCCATGAGTACAGTATTTGGAACTTTTTTGACTCTGCGGGACAGGGTCATTTTCCAGGTTGATCATCATGCCATCTTCAAGCATAAGTGCGCTGGGCGCGTGCATGTGCGAGTATTCTAGACTGGTTGATAGACTCTCTGTGTCTGTGACGATGTAAATGTGGAAAAAAATGCATGTTTCGGATGCTCTGATTCAACCTCCTCGGAATGCAGGTGCGCGTTTAGCACAGAGACATGTTTCAGGATCTCAACGTTGGTCGCTGGAAGGGGCCGACTTTTCAGCGCCTGTCCAGTTTATCCTTCAGGGACTGCCGCCTCGGCAGGGAGCAAATGCCTTGCACTGGTTGAATTGGATTTGAACATTTGAACTACTTATGTACTTACATTTAAGATGAAGTTTCGGGATTCCACATCCCACAAACGGCACTGGTGGTGTATTCTGCCAGCCACTGATATTCACATCCCTATTCACAGAATCTACTGACGTCCTGAGTCAAGAAACAACAAGTCCCATTCTTATTGAATCCTTCTTACACTGTCTACAATCAAAAGGATCCTTGAGGGGCTTCAGAACCACGAACAAAGCAGCTACTTGGTCACAGTTATATCTCATTGTTCTCATGTGGCCAAAACATACGTAAATATGTATATAATATACATATATATATATATACATTATATATATGCAGTTATATAGTATATATATATATACATACATATTTCCATCTGATGTTTCATGATAACACAGCTGTATATCAGGCATCAGGGATTCTGGTACAATGACCTATCAACACGTAGATGCCTCCAGCAAAGAGACTCTACAATCAATGTTTGGCAATATATAGCTGTGGGTCAATACCCTGACCAGTATTCGTTGGGATGTTCACGCATTTGTTGGTTTGATATTTTTAGTTTGGCCGCGCTTTCCCACCTTGGAGGCTGCATAGCCTTACCTTTCCACCATGGCGACACGCGAAAGTGCAGCAGTGGAAATGTTAATGGCCTTCATTTCAAGGGCGTGAATGGAAGTTTAAAATCGCCCTTGAGATTTGGAAAAACCAACTGTGATCAACTTCCAAGAAACCAACCAGGATAGCTGCCGGTAGCTGTTGGAAGTCACATACTATTTGATTTAGCAGTCCTCGGGACTTCATCGAACATCAAACATCAGCAGCGTGTGCTGTTGCACCAGCTCCGCACGGCATTTCTGCAGTGTCGTACGTAGGGCTGATGAGATTGGATGATGAAATGCCGAGATTGGCAAATCAAAATCAATAATAAATACCAATCTCAATGTGAAAATGTTTCAATCTGGGATGCTCACCAATCAACCAGGCAAAAGGCCCTGATTGAGCAAATCACAGCAGCTGAAAGCCGTTGTGTTTATCTCGGATTCCGGTTGGAGCAAGAACTGCCCAGCGGTTTTCTCAGCCATCTTTGCAAGACTTCCCCCACAAAGCATGACCACACTCTCCCAGGACTGATCATCATGTTCCTTTTGCCAGGTCAAAACAGCTCAACCGTCTCAAGTGATGTTTTTTTTTCCTGGATGGCACACGGCCTCAATCCATTTCACTCAAGTTGATGCTGGGCGGCCTCAGAGTCGATGATCTGCGCCCCCAGTTTACGCAGATGGAAACTGAGAGAGAGGGACACAAAATAATAGTGAGAATCAAAAAAAGCAGCATGAACAGTGGCGCTACTCCAGAAATTCACGAACAACACATGAAGCTTGCAATTGCAACAGCTCCTCTGCAACTTGGCCTCACCCCCCGGCGCCTTGGGATCTCTTGGACGCAAGAGTCACAGACACATTTGAAGCCCATCCTGGCGAACAGGACTTGGCCACGTTCGCGTGCTGTTCCTAAGAGCGAAGCGGGCAGCACCCACTGAGTCGTTGGGAGGCACCGCCTTGGATCCAGTTTCCTCCCAGATCAACAATTGTGAGGGGGTTGGGCATCGTTCAGATTTTTTAGACATGTAAAAAGCCCGTGGACATGCAGTTTTTGTGCATGGATCTGGTTTAAGACCATTAGCATCAATTGGCCAAAAAATTGGTTGGCCAGTTTTTATTCATCACGTTTGTTCCTTTCCTACTTGTGCTGTTTGCCTGTACCCTTTTGATGAGTTTGGACAAACACTCGAGCAGTGGCCCATTTTTGTTCACCACGAAATCCTTTGCTGATGTTGGGTAGCTGGGGATGCACCCTAACATACCGCGGTCCGGGGGTAGTGGTAAGAAGCAGGAAAACATCATGAAACCAGTGTGTTTTGACAGTGCTCGCTTGAAAAACCGGAAGGGTGGCTGTGAACATGTGAAGACCTGAGGCTTGAGAATCGGAACAGAGGGATCGTGGGGCCAACGTCCTACTGCTTTAAGTAATGGCTTCTTAAACATCTCATAGCATGGTGGGTAAGATGAAACCCCTACCAGCCATCCTGCCGTGCATCTTTGGTTCCAAACTAAATTCACTGCAACAGGGCGATTGTGCCACAAACTGCTCAGGCACTTTCCAGCAACTCTTGCTCGAGATAGCCTTGGTGCCCAAAAATGGTCCCCACCCCTTGGAAGGACAATTATGGACAGCCGATAGCCCTTCGAAAAAATGAAAAAAAGGTCATGGAATTCATTCCTTTGGAAGCATCTTGCCAGGTCAAAGTGAATCACACGCCACGCACGGCATCGTGTGTCACCACTCAATTATCCATGCTCCAGCTACTAAAGGTGTTCTGGTGATGCTATGTGAGGGAGAAAGAATCACAACTTTTGAAAAGTTGTTGGGAACCCACCCTGACTTTTTCGTACTTGTTTAGAGTATATCCTCCAGAAATGGGCTAAAATCCTTGACACAAGGAGAAAATGCAGCACAGATTAGAAGAAGGATCTTCGCAACACAAGTGTCGTCTATTGACATGTCAAGCAACTTGTTGTCACTGGCTCACCACTGGCAATGTGCCTGGTCGCTTGCCATTCTCCGATCCAAAGCTGCTGCTGCTGCTTCTTTGCACTCTGCTCATCCTGTGCCACTGTGTATCTGCCAGGCCTACTGTAGGAGTTGGGGAGTTTGGGGAGGCCCTGGTGCCAAGCGTAACGAAACTACTTGCAGCGCCGGGGTTCCAACTTTGCCAAAGCCGAGCCTGCTCCCAGGAGCGAATGCAAAATCGAGCATTGGGTGAACAGGAATGCTCCAGCATAGCTCCCATGTAGAACACCGCTTCAGATCCATCTGGCAACGAGATCACTAACCTTGTGAACCAATCCCGTCTACAAAAGAAAACCACTTCACTCAACTTTTCCCGGCCGATGTTTACCAAGGCAACAAGGTATGAGAGTTGCTCCCCGCGCCTGGCAACGTGTCTGCTGAATTGATGATCATCAAATTCAGAACTGAAGAAATGTCCTCTTTGGAGACACTGACCTTCACCAATCCCCCAGATGTGGAAAGCAGTCCTGGGCACTGAAGCAGGGCCTCTCGATGTCTCTAGGCTGCTTAAACTGAAATGAAAAAGCGTTAAACTCTACCCAGTTCCTCCACGCATTTCCACACTATGCGGAGTCCACAGCAAGGTACAACAAACTCAGCTGGCAACACAGTGTCCTGAGCAGTGGAACATCATAGCGAGGCGCCGGGCTGCTTTGGCGATCTTGCTGCCAGAATCAGCAAAGTCCGACTGTAGGCTGAGAACCGCTTCCCGAAGATCAGCAGGAGCATCTGACAACAGTGGGCTACGGCAACAGTGACACTATGATTCAGGGCATCAGTGAGACAGATACGCATGTTACAACCGCATGTTCTCAAGAATTGTTGTGATGATTGTTGCCGTTGTTGACATCTTGCAGGTCCAACTTGACAGGGGTCCGTCACCAAGCATCTGGACAAAAAGGGCGCTGATCAAAAACATTGATCCTTAGCATATTTCAATCCACCCAAAAACATGTTGAATTATCCCGTCTGCTGATTGGCCGATGTGAAAAGGCTGCAAGTACTACAGCGGGCCCGTCTCTCTAGACTCTAGAACAAAGAAATCCACCCACCCACCCACCAACCAACCAACCAACCAACCAAACCAGCGAACCAGCGAACCAGCTACCAGCTAGCAACTAGCAACTGTATTCAACTAACAAACCAACCAACTAACTAACCAACTAGCCAACTGGCCAACTGACTAGCCAACAGGTGAATCTGCCGAGTGGTGCAGTGGACTGGCAAACTGATTGTGCAGCCATGCCTGCAAAGGTGCACAAGGGCGGAATGTATCGTCGTGCCAAGTGGAGCAACAGCTGATCTTCGGCTTCGATGACCTTGCAGAATTCATTGATTTTCTTCTTCAACTTCTCGCTGGCTGGAGGCCTGGTGTTGCCACAAACCAGGGAACAACAAAATTGCTGGTAGTTTGTGAGACCTTCTCGCCTTTTTTCTGGAAACGTTGGGAAACTATCACCATCCCAAACTCCAAACTCAACTAGGGTTGTGAGGAAAAACTTCGGAGGTAACAAGTACGAGTAACGTGCTCAAGAGCGGAACTTCGCGCAGCAAAACATCTCCAGCTTTCACATTGACAGAGGCTCGAAGGCACACTCCCTTCTCCACATCTTTCTGGATGTGGACTTTGCTCTCGCCCAGCATGCATCGTTGCATGCTGAGCACTTGGAGGTGCAAGATTTCAAGATCATTGCACCAAGTGGACAGGAGCGTGGATCACATACAGCAAGGCATGTGCTGAGAAACCCTGTCTTGAAATCATGGCCGCTTCTTTTGCACAAAACTCCCAACACTTGATTGGGTTGGGTACTATCATGATCAGGGACGATAATGACAATTTACAATAATACTAACAACAATGATATGAATGATAAGAATAAGAACAGACTGTTCTGCAACAGAACCCGGTATGTAACAACAATAAATTGTAAGTTAAAATGATCATAGTTATATTAATGACAATGATGATGACAATGACGACGATGATGACGCTGCATCTGCGCGTGGAGGGGTGTCATCTTTGGGTCCCACCACATCCATAGCACTGGTGGCTGGAGCCAGCGGCTTCAAACAGTTGGTCATCGGAGAAGCTGTGGATTTTTCAATGAAAAGCCATCCGCTATGGTATAACCACTGGTTATGAATGTCTCCCATCATAGCTAGCGGAACTAGCGCTTGTCAAGGCATGTATACCATTAGTATACATTGCGGAGAGAGAGAGAGAGAGAGAGAGATCCCATTCTGCGAAACCAAAAGCTTTGATGTTTCCGTGTTTGGGGGCCTTTCGAAAGATTTTGGAGAACTTCATCTCAACGAAAACAGGCCTTTGGAAGTTATCTTGGAATCTCCGATATTCACATGGCTGTGGGTCAATACCAGTACCCTGCACCCCTAGTGAACTTTGCTGGGATGTTCATCTACCTTTTTTTGGATGGTTCATATAGGTCCACGACCGCATTAGTCGGACAGTCCCTGTCATGAAGTGAGCACATGACTTTCTTTGGGATCGCAACTTATGTTGCGCATCTGGTCCTGTTCCTGCCTTGGTTTCCCTCTCGGCATGGCCGTCTGGCGGGTCAGAGTCCGCAAGTCCGCTCAGTTTCAGCGGAAACCAGCATCCTTTGTGTCTGGTTGGGACGCCCAAAGCATCTTTGCACACAGGACGCGACAAGTTTCAATCAGGTCCACACGCGAAAAATATCGTCATGGTCACAGTGTTTCTTCATAGCAGGAGACAAGTTTCCAACATTTAAAATGCTGAGCAACTACCGATTCTCCTTTGGATGCCGTTGGATACCTACAGCATGCACCGTGGCAATTTGAGAAACACCACCGACCCAAACCACGATAGATTGTATTTTGGATTGGGGAATCATCAATTTTGATGCAAGCCATTCATGAACAGCTGCACATCCTTGATTTTCAAGGATGTTACGATTGGCTTGCTAATAGGGCTGGGCTCATCCAAAGGTTACATTCAAATCCGGTGTGGCGTTCTTCTGTACCAAGTTCGAACTTAACGGTTGGTTTCTTGGGGCAACCCCGAAATGCGTCAATAAGTTCACGTCAAATCAGAATTTTAGAGATGCCCTTTTAATGCAAAAAGTCCCTTTGACGTCCGCTTACTGTGAAGGCTCAGCCGAATTTTCCGGCTCGAGGCTACGGACGGCTGCGGGGACTGGCCCTGCTAGTTGCGCAACTAACCCTGGGGCTCATTTCTGAAGCGGTTTCATCCTCAAAGTCATCTTCTTCATATTCCTGCGACGTGTCCTACAGGGTTGCAATCGGTGGCAAGTGGGTTGGTAGCTTGTGTGCACATTTTGGGTTGGGCAAGCACATGATGGTTCTTGACTCATGGGTTGATGAAAATGCTAAAAAAACTGACACACAACACAGAGAAAATACACCACGAACAGCGGAAGATCGACTCAGTGTCTGTCTTGGTACTCCCACAGTCGTGGAAAAATGTGGAAACTTCAACCCGGCCTGTGCTTGAGGCTCGTAGGCTGCAAGATCTTCTGCGGGGCCAGCAACAAAATCTGAGGGATGCGATCGAACGATGTTCTCTTCAGGTAGGGCAGCAAGGTTCCGATCCACTGACTCGCCATCACCCACCTCTCTACCTTCCTGAAGACCCTTCTCCTTTGCCTCCATGGCAGCATATGACACTGGATGTGTTGGCTCCTCAGTTCTTCTGGATACCACTGCTGCTTCAGCCTGCTCACTTGTGGGAACTGTCCTCTCTGTGGCAGCATGAGACATTGGATGTGTTGGCTCCTCAGTTCCGCTGGATACCACTGCTGCTTCAGCCTGCTCACTTGTGGGAACAGTCCTCTCTGTGGCAGCATGAGACATTGGATGCGTTGGCTCCTCAGTTCTTCTGCGTGGAGGGGTGTCATCTTTGGGTCCCACCACATCCATAGCACTGGTGGCTGGAGCCAGCGGCTTCAAACAGTTGGTCATCGGAGAAGCTGTGGATTTTTCAATGAAAAGCCATCCGCTATGGTATAACCACTGGTTATGAATGTCTCCCATCATAGCTAGCGGAACTAGCGCTTGTCAAGGCATGTATACCATTAGTATACATTGCGGAGAGAGAGAGAGAGAGAGAGAGATCCCATTCTGCGAAACCAAAAGCTTTGATGTTTCCGTGTTTGGGGGCCTTTCGAAAGATTTTGGAGAACTTCATCTCAACGAAAACAGGCCTTTGGAAGTTATCTTGGAATCTCCGATATTCACATGGCTGTGGGTCAATACCAGTACCCTGCACCCCTAGTGAACTTTGCTGGGATGTTCATCTACCTTTTTTTGGATGGTTCATATAGGTCCACGACCGCATTAGTCGGACAGTCCCTGTCATGAAGTGAGCACATGACTTTCTTTGGGATCGCAACTTATGTTGCGCATCTGGTCCTGTTCCTGCCTTGGTTTCCCTCTCGGCATGGCCGTCTGGCGGGTCAGAGTCCGCAAGTCCGCTCAGTTTCAGCGGAAACCAGCATCCTTTGTGTCTGGTTGGGACGCCCAAAGCATCTTTGCACACAGGACGCGACAAGTTTCAATCAGGTCCACACGCGAAAAATATCGTCATGGTCACAGTGTTTCTTCATAGCAGGAGACAAGTTTCCAACATTTAAAATGCTGAGCAACTACCGATTCTCCTTTGGATGCCGTTGGATACCTACAGCATGCACCGTGGCAATTTGAGAAACACCACCGACCCAAACCACGATAGATTGTATTTTGGATTGGGGAATCATCAATTTTGATGCAAGCCATTCATGAACAGCTGCACATCCTTGATTTTCAAGGATGTTACGATTGGCTTGCTAATAGGGCTGGGCTCATCCAAAGGTTACATTCAAATCCGGTGTGGCGTTCTTCTGTACCAAGTTCGAACTTAACGGTTGGTTTCTTGGGGCAACCCCGAAATGCGTCAATAAGTTCACGTCAAATCAGAATTTTAGAGATGCCCTTTTAATGCAAAAAGTCCCTTTGACGTCCGCTTACTGTGAAGGCTCAGCCGAATTTTCCGGCTCGAGGCTACGGACGGCTGCGGGGACTGGCCCTGCTAGTTGCGCAACTAACCCTGGGGCTCATTTCTGAAGCGGTTTCATCCTCAAAGTCATCTTCTTCATATTCCTGCGACGTGTCCTACAGGGTTGCAATCGGTGGCAAGTGGGTTGGTAGCTTGTGTGCACATTTTGGGTTGGGCAAGCACATGATGGTTCTTGACTCATGGGTTGATGAAAATGCTAAAAAAACTGACACACAACACAGAGAAAATACACCACGAACAGCGGAAGATCGACTCAGTGTCTGTCTTGGTACTCCCACAGTCGTGGAAAAATGTGGAAACTTCAACCCGGCCTGTGCTTGAGGCTCGTAGGCTGCAAGATCTTCTGCGGGGCCAGCAACAAAATCTGAGGGATGCGATCGAACGATGTTCTCTTCAGGTAGGGCAGCAAGGTTCCGATCCACTGACTCGCCATCACCCACCTCTCTACCTTCCTGAAGACCCTTCTCCTTTGCCTCCATGGCAGCATATGACACTGGATGTGTTGGCTCCTCAGTTCTTCTGGATACCACTGCTGCTTCAGCCTGCTCACTTGTGGGAACTGTCCTCTCTGTGGCAGCATGAGACATTGGATGTGTTGGCTCCTCAGTTCCGCTGGATACCACTGCTGCTTCAGCCTGCTTTCCTGGGGAATCTACTGTCCTTCCAATCTCCGATGCGATTCTCTCATCTATGGGGGGTTGTCTTTGAGCTTCAAGACTCTCTGATGAAATCACTGGAGACTTCTCCAGCGCGCCTTCCACTGCAGAAGTTCCAGTCGCCTGTGGATCTTCCCATCTCGTGGCACTCGCCAACAACTGCACGATTGGTGCGGGTACTGATCGAGACTCCAGCATCTGTAGCACCTGTGAAAAAAGCGTATCTTGGACCCTTTTCTCTGAAGGCTGTTAGAACCAAAGAAGCATGCGTTCAACATTGAAATCGGTACGAGTAGGTTGTTTGATCAAACAGCTGATAGTGTCGCACAAACATCCAACTTTCGAAGGTGAGATTCTTGATGCCGGGGGTTCCACTACGACAAACTGCTGCTCCATGTCAAACCATGCCAGATTCTCGCAATTTCAAGTACGCACCATGTGTCTTTGTATCCAGTATTGTGCGAACGTGTACTGATCAAAGCCGGCGGCACTTACAAATGTCTATCCACAGAAAAGGGATGATCGCGTGTATGTTCATCAGGCATAGGTTCATTTGTATGAGATGTCTTTATAATCATATGATGGAATTTCTATCTCTTTTGTGCATAACAAGCACATATGGATGTATATACATATATAATGATTAAAAACGATTGTAAATGATTGTAAATGATTGTAAATGATTGTAAATGATTGTAAATCTGAGATATCTCGTTGCTTATAGGCCCCAACTAGACCCCTTAGGTATCCCCAGCGAGTCGGAGCCTCTTGCTCCTTACCGTGGCATGTTGCAGACAGGGTGTCGCAGCAGTTGCCGGGGCCTTGTCCATCCCAAGATCCGAGAGACCTGAGCCAGCACAGTGCATGGCTTTGACTCAGAATGAGACTCCAGAATCATAGTATGTCATGAATGTCATCTCAGACTCCATCAGACTCATAGTGACTGCCATAGTTAGTCCAAGTTCAAGTTGCAAAACCTGACATTTTGTCTTGAACTGCTGGCTGCGGCGTCCCCCACCAAGGATGCGGCGCAAGGGGATCTCCTCCAAAAGGCTGCTGCGGGCCTCACCCGAGCCTGAAAAGATCCACTGCACGAAGCCTCAACGGCGGCGATTCAGACAGGGTACACGCCATGTTTGGGGTTTGGGCAAGGGGATTCCTGGCCATTCTGGCGATGCAATTTTCCAGTATCAGCTGTTCTTGGCATTGGAGGTTGGGGGCCCGAAGTCAGAAGAAAGAATGGTCTGTGAGCTCTGTTTGCGCAGCAAGATGGTACATTCCTGGCCAAAGGTTTGAGTTCATCCGAAAAGTCCACTAGTGGTACCCAGTGGTCTTTCAATGTATTCCCAGATTCGGAACAGTTCAAAAAAGGATTTTTGTCAGAGGATTTTGCGGAAATAGAATAGTCATTGTAGTTGTCATCACAGCAGTTCCACATCTAGAAGCGTATCGTTCTTCTTGGTTGCCGCATTCTTGATGGAAATGTTGTCCGTTCTTCTTGCTCCTGCGGCTCTTGCTGGGTTTGTTCTTGCTTCCTGTCTTTTAGTGTGGCAGCTTTGCATCTCGTTGCTCCCGCTGAAGTTCATGATCTGTGCCTTGCTTGGGCTGCTCTTGATGTTGTGTTTGCTCTTGTTGCGCTGCATTTGGTCTTGTTGCGCTTTGTGTCGTTCTTGCGCTGCTTCATTATTTGATTTTTTTGTTTGTCTTCTTCTTGCCAGTCCTTTCCCGTTTGATGTTGTCCTGGCTCTCTTATTGTTCTTATTGTCATGGTTGTGGTCGTGATGTCATCGTGTCTATTTCTTTTCCAAGATCCGCAGCCAGCTGCGGAAGTGGGGCCACCGCCAGTAGACCAATGTACCGTTCAGTTCAGACTCCTTATCCCTCAGTTACTGCCAGTAGGGAGGTTGCTACGGTCAAAGGTCAAACGGTAATGCGGCATCATAGTATCGTTAGCCAGACTGCTTTTTGAAACTGCTCGAACCCTGTCAATTGTGGGCTTATTCTTGGCTTGTCATGCTAACCAGGCCAAAACAATCCTAAAAACAATCGGGTACTTGAAGCCACCACCTGCAACTGTCCTGCAATCAACCAGCTTTTGCGAGTCATGAGAGTCCATCAACGCTTAAAGCAGTGGCAGCCATTAAAACTTGCGTTTAGATTTGCGCAACTATCAAAACTACATGCCATCCAAAGAATCAAACCGGGGTGATTCATTGATTGATCTTGCGGAACACACAAATTGAAAACATGAAACGTCCGTGTGTTCAGAACCTGTTCAAGATTTTTCAAGAGGCATTCCCATCGGGAAGGATTCGACCAGTTCCATGGATTGCCACGGATCTCACTACCCTCGTCTCCGAATTTCCCCAAAAATTGCCAGAAAATTCACGAATGTTTGCCCATGAAATGCAAAAACTTGCCCAATAATTTCTCCATGACATTCCCCAGAAATATGACTGCTGCTCGTTGCCGGTCACAGCTGGACCCGAGCACCCACCCCACCGCTGCGGATCCACTGCGGCATTGCTTAGCATGGAACGTTGAACGAACTCGGGGGCGTCGTATCGAAGCTGTTGCAGGGCCTGGGGAGCGAATTCGGGACCGGGCTGATGGACCGGTGATGGATATCGAAACAACTCGACATATATCCAGAATGAATATGTAGATATATATATATATATATATATCTGTGTGTATATATATATGAGTAAAAGTATGAATATAAATATGCATATGAATACATAAAATAACATATATATATATATATTTAAATATCTATATATATATATAAACATGTACATATATGTAAATATATTGGTATATGTAAATATACACACATGTATTTACATATCAATGTGTTTTAATGTTTCTTCTGTTTGTTGATTAGCGTGTTTTATAATTTATTGATTTAATTTAATTGCATGTTGTATGTATGTATGTATGTATGTATGTATGCATGCATGCATGCATGCATGCATGCCTGCCTGCCTGCCTGCCTGGCTGTCTGTCTGTCTGTATGTATGTATGTATGTATGTATGTATGTATGTATGTATGCATGTATGTATGAAATGTAATGTAATGTAATGTAATGTAATGTAATGTAATGTAATGTATTGTGTCGTGTCGTATGGTATGGTATGGTATGGTATGGTATGGTATGGTATGGTATTGTATGTAGATATGTAGATATGTAGGTATGTAGGTATGTAGGTATGTAGGTATGTAGGTATGTAGGTATGTGGGTATGTGGGTATGTGGGTATGTAGGTAGGTCAGTATTTAGGTATGTAGGTAAGTAGGTAGGTATGTAGGTAGGTATGTAGGTATGTAGGTATGTAGGTATGTAGGTATGTAGGTATGTAGGTATGTAGGTATGTAGGTATGTAGGTATGTAGGTAGGTATGTAGGTAGGTATGTAGGTAGGTATGTAGGTAGGTATGTAGGTAGGTATGTAGGTAGGTATGTAGGTA
>VSDK01021497.1:124522-171581 GCA_009767595.1 Symbiodinium kawagutii
TACTACTACTACTACTACTACTACTACTACTACTACTACTACTACTACTACTACTACTACTACTACTACTACTACTATTGCTACTTTTGAGCCAAAAATAGCTAACAGTTTTTCCGAATTGTTGTTGTTGTTCAAGCCCCCCCCCACGCAAAAAAAATAGAAGTTCTAAGTTGAGCTAACTCGGAAGAAACAACTTGTTCAGGTGCGTCCTGGCCAGTCTGGTATAGTATAATGTGCAGTCAGCATCGATAAACTGTTAGAGATGATAAAAATTATAATGGATGTGTACAATGAAGTTGCAGTGAGAACTTGTGATTCCTGGGTGTGCAATAAATTACCAAGCTGAGAAGTGAGGGGACAAGAGCCTAGCCTTTACCAGTCTCCTACACCTCATTCGCATGGTTACAGTGACCATAGGTGAAAATGACTAGACTGGCGCTGATGGAGTCGAGCGCCAATCATTGTAGCAAACCTGACTCCCACAGTGAAAATGACCAGGGGACGCAGATTGCACGTTGCACGTTGGCAAAAAGGAGAAAGAACCTGTGCTGTATATAATGCCTCTCCACGACCATCCCCAGCGTAATCCACCTCCAAGCGCCCAAGGAAACACAACGAGCACGGTCCCACCGGTGTCCACCATTACGTTCGAGCGACCTGAAGGCCTAGCACCAACGCCGCGCCCAACGATGCGGTTCGCGGCTAAGCTTCCATTGTTGCTGGTCATGGCCGTCTTCTTGGACCGAACACTGTGCCGTTGTGACCTGGGTGAACCGGGCGCCCCGGAAGGGACGTCTATGGTGGTTGATGAATGATGGTGTGATGGTGAATGATTGTTGTCAAGTAATAGTTCATTGGTGTTTAAGGATGATTGACTGATGCTTAATCAATGGTTGATAAGCCATGGGCATGGATCAAGCCAATGAATAACTTGGAAAATTACTCATGGTTGATGGTTTATCCATATACATCCATATACTGGTTGATAGCTGGCTTTTCATTGGTATCAATGATGGTTCTGATGGATGGTTGATAGCTTGGATTATCAATCACTTTGTTTGGAGACGATAGGTGAAAAGCTGCTTGTTGAGAAGCTGGTTCATGATAATCAAGAACCTACAAGTACTTTAAAACTCTGGTGTATAATGTTCAATAAATCACAATGATGTTTTATAAATAGTGATTAGTAATGGTCACGCATGGTTGGCCGCGACAAGCTTCATGCTTTGCAATGGAAATGTTGCAGGATAATGACTACTGACGGTTAGGTCTTGATGTAATGAATAGTGACAGTGGTCATTAATGAATACTGATGTTTAAACATGGCTCATGGCTCACAAGATGCAAGAAAACCAGAGTAGGATTGTCCAACTGAACTATCAGGGAAAACTGATCTACTGACCAGGTGATATGGGCATTCAGGGTCCAGAAGTGTCTCATATGTTTCAATTTGCCGCAAAGGTCTTGGTTGAATTTCTACGAGGATGTCCTTTCTGATCTTTCTTGTAGCATGAAGCATGTTTTGTTACTTCTCTGGAGGTGTTTCAGCTTCTTTGGGTGTCTGAGGCACGATTATTCACCAGCAAGAGCCTCGCTTTGCCTAGCAGGGTCATCACCAAATACAAACATCGCATCCACCAACTCTTATCTCCGATCCCCCATTAGCTTTCCTGCATGGCACCTGCCGCTTCTGGCCGTTCGAGCCGTCGCCGCTTTGCTGCTGACACTGGGCGTCGCATTGCCAGCTGCTTCGCCATCCTCATCTTCGTCGTCGGCTGCTTCCATGGAATTCTCCACCTCAGCTCAGCTCACTGGAACTGCTAGGACTGATGCAACGCGGCTGTGCCTCGGCCACCGTGCTGCCAAGTTGCACAATCCCACAGCAGAGACTCGAAAAAGCCGGTGAAGATACCTCGCATTTCGAACTACGGCAGTGACTTCACGAAAACAGACACGAACCAAGCATGATGCTACTGCTTCTCAAGTCCTCAGAGCGTTCTGTTTAACGATAAAGGACAATGAACCAACCGTGGATCCATGATGCTTAATGCAGTCTCGTCAAATAGAAACTGCTGCCGAGAAACACCAGTCCAAAGCAACCATGCCCCTGGAGTCCCTCACCTGAGTAACGACCGCTGGTTTACGGACTTCTTTTGGGGCAGTACTCAGTCATCAGTCAGTACTTGGTTCTTCCATGGACAGGCTGTGGCACCCTGCCATGCATAATGGCATGATGTGGCACCCTGCCATGCATAATGTGGTAGCATAATCCCGAGAACAATCAGTCAGGGCATTTCAAATTACTGGTGTTCGCTCTCCACTCTTGTAAGTGTCAAACTGTCCAGCATCGTCCTCCGGCTGTGTCTGCTCAAAAAATTCACAACATGCATTCCTTGAAGCCCCACAGATAAGTGAACATCGGCTTTACTTACCAACTTTCAGCTTACCAACTGGCGCCGGACTTGTCCAGGGCTCACCCTGGTTTCAGCTGGGTGGCAGTGACATCTGCTCCAGCTCTCAAGCGCCGCTCCAAGGTCAAGTAATCCGCAGTCTTCACGGGTTCCACAAGGACTTCCAGCTCGGCACTCCGTTGGAAGCGCGCGCCATGATGGCAGAGCCAGACTTCCAATGCCAAATCTCCGGCCATCAAGGCATGGTCCAGAGCTCCATAGCCGGACTCATCCACCAGCAGAAAGTCCTTCTCCCGAGCCACAAGGCCTCGTTGTTCTTCTGATTGCAGGTTGTGCAATTCCTTGGTGGAGCAAAACTGGATGTCACACAAGTTGAGACTTCAGAAAATCATCTTGGCCAAAGACAGGGCCTCACCACTCAATCATACTGTCCCAGCATCTGCCGGTGATCCTGTCTTGGCCATCAACAAGAGCTCTTGAGGCAGGTGATTTCGGAGAAGTTCCATAATGAGCTCACTGCTCAGGGTGCCTTGACTGTCAGCATCAAGATTTCCATGACTGCCATTATCGGAGATCTGTGAAGTCTCAAGCAGTTGACCCAAAGCATAGCCCCATCGGATCTGACAAACGAATGGTACTTATTGCTCCGGCAATCCCGCGATTGCATTGCGGGAAGCCCGAAAAAACAGAGGATGGTCAAAGGGTCAAGATGTTTATCCTCTATATGTGCGTAATTCTGCGCAAACGTCTCAATATCAACCCCTGAAAACAAATCTGAGCAAAAAATGTTCCCAACTTAATAGTTTGCTGGGCACACTATCTTTGACCCATCCTCATTTCAGCTATTGGTTTGTGTGTGTGTGGCAAATACGTATGGGTCTTAACGCTAGTAGTAAAAAACTGCTTTGGAAAACTGAAAGAGGGAAGTGCATCTTTCGAGATGCCTGCAATGACATGAAGCTACTTGTGGCATGATGGTGGATAACGGTCGATACTGGGGAATAGTAGCTATAACTACGTATAACACAGTATAACACTATTTGAAAAAACTTGGACACACTGCTGCAGAGGCTTGAGACAGCAGGATAGCCGAAAGCTAGGACTTCTATCCACTTGTACTCCAGCAGTGTCCACACTATCCAAATCGAATTGCTCAAAGAGACTTGGGCCCTACGATCCGCTTGCAAGACTGGGTGAGTTTAGGGAAGAATTGGATCACTGGATGGATCTCGGCCCTGTAGAGTGAACTCGCTACCGCTTTCCTGACGGCGTGAGCTAGCTGCTTCCGCCCGAGCCGCGTGCAATACTCCATGCCGTCTCTCGTTGCTCCGTTCCATTGAAAGGCTCCACCGTCACTTGACACGGGTATAATCGTGCTCCTGGGCCGTTGATAAACACTGCTGCATACTGCTGCTGTCCGTATCGGCACTAGACCATGACATACTGCGCTACTACTTACTGAACCCTAACTTTGACGATAGTGATCCAAATCAGTGATTCGTAAATATTCCAACCTTCCTGACCACTTCTAGTCCCAGCAGTTCATTTTTCAGTCATAGCCAAACTGGAGAACATTGCAGGCTCCTGCTTTCAGCAAAGCTTTCACCATCTTGACGCTACTCTGCCGCACTGCTTCCACCAGCAGGCTGGGACACTCTGACTGGGCTTCTCCTTGTAGACCATCCTTGTTGCGCCAAACTGTCCCCAAGAAAACCAAAAGCCTTCCCTTTGCTAACGTGAAAACAACGCGTAAAAATTCAAGATTTCATGTCTGAAAGAATTCGCCATCAAGGACTTCTACCTATAAAACCTTGTCTGGGTCTGAAACGGTGCAACCATCAATCTAGATTAGTATAGAAAGCGGAACGATGCAGCGATGTGCGTCCAAGCATCTTCCGTGTAAGTCACAATGCTTGGATAGATCTTCACCAAGATGTCCTCAGTCCCAGTCACACAAAAAGGCGTTATGAGCTGAACATTTGTATAATGGGAACCTTTGGCAGTTGATTTTTTTTGAAAGTCTGGTCAGTGTTGGCTCTCATGGGTGTCCTTGGCTTATTGCACAAAACAAAAACAGTTTAGTCAGACATAGTCAAACCCTATCGCCATCTACCAACGCCTTTTGCATATGATTCTAATCTTTGTTTGCATCACCACTCTGCTCCACTGCTATGTTTGCCTGAGAACATCATCCACCTGCATCAGAAGATGCAGCATACGCAGCTGCAGGTCTGAGCAAAGGGCCAAAAGCCGCTCGAAATAATCGTTTTGCCCCTGGGCTGGAACGACACTGGTCATCACAAGACACCCAGATGTGGGGCTTCCTCGCGAGAACCATTTGCAAAAATATATATATATATATATATGTATATTCATATTTATGTGTGTGTGTGCGTGTTTTTGTTTATTTATTTACCTATTTACCTTGTTATTTACTTTTTTACTTATTTATCTCTCTATTTATTTATTTATTTGTTTGTTCATTTACCTATTTGTTTATTCATTTATGTTTTTATCTATTTATCTATCTATCTATTTGTTTATTGATGTATTTATCTATATATGTATTTATGTATTCACTTCTTTATGTAGCTATTTATTCAATTCTTTACGTATTTATACATATGTATATATATATATACACAATTCATAATATGATTATATATTAATATCTTACGTTTCACAACTTTCTAAGATGGCAGGTGTTGGGCGTTGGAAAGTTGAGTGAATTCCATGACTTTTTTACCAACGTTGGTTGAAGCGGCCAATGATTAGCTATTGAAGATATTCCCCACTCACGGAAAATGGTACAGCATGTGCTCTAGCTGTACCTATCTGGCGATAATTTTTCACAGATGATAGGCCAGGAGATTCGATAGATAAATAGTCATGTAGACAGGTACACAGGTACATAGACGAATAGATAGACACATGATGTGGCTTGGTGCTTGATTTCAAGTCGTCAGTATGCTAAGAGAATATTCCTTCTTGATTCAATTTTGCTGGTGTTCAAAAAAAATGTTCAATTGCTGGTGGCAGCGGTGTCGCAAACCTTCGTTGCATCCTCTAGTACCTCACTTCTTGAAAGGGTCCCCAACAAAGAAATGGTTGCGCTACCATCTGCAAACACAGCCTAGTACTAGTCCTCGTACCAAAAACAATACATAGCTTAACTTTGATCCAAGGGAGTATGGGGGTCAACTGAGTCAACTCAAATGGGTCTTCGTCTGTGACTTGGTGTCTTTTCGGCGTCCTCGCCTTGCGGACGGCCGAGAATAGCTCTGCCACAGCCAGGTCACGGTTCGGCAAAACACCTGATGGTTCAATTGAAACATGGAGCACTGAGTGGATCGTTTAGCGGTTGACCACTTGACATGTGGGAAAGAACACAGGTATACAGGTTGGATAGGTAGCATTGTGTGTATGTAGCTATCATTGTAGGTAAACGCGTCAAACAAATGCCCCATAGTATGGTTGGAATGGATATATAACGATGCATCATGATATCAAGTTTTCAGGCATCAAACAAAACGAGGGCATGGAATTCTTGACATGGACAAAATAGAGCCTCCGAGTGATTTTTCGGACGTGCCCCACCCCTTCTTGAACATCAAAGCTGTACACTTTCCCAAAAACGAAAAAGTCACATGGACAAGATCCCTGCATTGGGCACCATCCGCCAGGCGCCGTGCAATCCTTGCCTTTCAAAACAGCCAATTTCCAGTGCCCCGACGGATTGCCACTGCCATCCGGGTCCCCCGCCTCGCTGTTGGATACACGTCACGCAGTTTTGGTCTGCTGCTTTCAAGGCCAACATGGCCACATCGTGGCCATTGGCATCTGCTTCGCTACAAGATGCGCCCCCATCCAAAAGGACCTGGTGCCACTGGTGCACGCCACAAAGGCAGGGAGGGGTTCATCCAAACCATCAATGGTGGCTGAAACGCTGGCAACGCATAGGTTGTCACTAATAATCCGGTGAACCTGCAACTATTAGCTATCATCAACTACTGGATGTCAAACATGTACTGGTTGGTTACTCTATCAACAAACGAATGTGTAGTTGATCATCGGTTGACTAGTATATAAGATATATAAGCAAGTGTCCATGGCTTGGCATGTGAACGATCCGAATTCTGCGTCGAAAGACAACCCGTTTTTCATAGTTCCCAGTTGTATGCTGGTCACTCCCTCAAAGATTGGTGCAAAACCCCAACCAAACTGCTGTTCATGAACAAAACATGTGATTGGCAATTGTGTGTTTCTTGTTTGTGCGCAAGAGGAACCAAATGCCAAGAGGACCATGCACGACTCAGCACTTTCAAGAACCTGTTGTGGGTTGTTCTACTGGTAAATGATTCAGCTGGCGATAGTAACCCACTATCGCATCTGTCCGTGATCTGTTCTACTGGCTGATTAGGGAGCGCTACAATAGCATCAACCAGCTGGAGCATACTGGCAAACCATTCCAGGTACCACCATGCCATTGTAAAACCAGCCGACTGTTGATGATAATTTGATTTATGATGATCTATCCAATGTACAGGAACGACTTGAAGCAGTAAAATGCAAAATAGTGCAGCAACCACAGTCACCACATGCAGTCCCCCAACTCACAAGCTGGCTTGGCACCTCCAAAAGTTCCACTTGCGCGTTGCGAGCTGCCAAATGTGCTGCCGTGCCATGCTCCGGGTGGGACAAATGGAGATCGGCGCCATGCAGCAGCAAATCCTGCAGCAAAGCTGCTGAATTCATGGCACTCATTCTCCAGCCAGCAACTGCACCTCCAAGAAGCAACAACTGTCCACTTGCCATGATCATGGGAGTAAGCTTCTTAGTAGAGACGCCACAGATAGTTACCGCTGAAATTTGGTTTGGGAGGTGCACTATTCAATTCACACAACCAGGCCCGGTCCTGGGTGAGCCTAACCGAACCGCTTTGCACTGCACAAAGGAGAGGATGACGTCCTGCGAAGTCAACTCGATTTGGATCTGCATTCCTTTCCAGCATCACCGCAACCTGGGTCAGCAGGCTGGGAGATGACCTCCGGAAGCATGATCATCATGAACCACTGGCATTTCAATGATGGTGTTGAAAGGCTTATGATGAAACTCGCACCAAGTTCTATGCTACAGATCATCCAACACTGTTCAAGCAGCTGTGTCATTGCTGGGCTGCCACCATGTTACAAGATCAAAATGCGGCGAAGATCCGTCGCCCTCTGCGGCATAGGTCAACAGAGAACTTCGGTCCTTGGGGAAGTGCACTGCAGCCATTGGGTGATGCACCCTGCCAGTTCAGCTGACTGACAAAACTGCTTGGGTAAACTAGGTAACCAAAAAAAAAACTGGTTGAGCCTGTGTTTTCCCGGCCAAACTGAGGGATTGGAGGTTGCCAGTTCATGGAAAATCCTCGTCGATCCTGCACCAGTCTTCGTCCGAGTTTTCGACTTGCAACAGTTTGCATCCAGCCACGGCACCGCCACGAGTATTTTTTCACTCAGAACATGCGTTTTAAGAATTTACGGAATGTGTCGTATGTGCGTGACACAGTAGAATGATGCATGTACGCATTGAATCGATGACCATTGCTGTTAACCCTTATCAGTTATGACTATGAGTCACTATCAGCCATAGTTATTGACAGCTATATATCCACTAGTATCAACCCATATTGGTCACTACTTGCGACCGAATTTATCACCGATTTCAAGTCAAGTTTCAGGCAGCATCGAATCGACGTCCATGCCAGCTTCCACCAACCTAAAGATATGAACCCATGCATGGTTGGCAATTGACACGCAGCACATTCTCACCGGACAATGCAAAGTTTGGAGCCCATGAATTACTTCTTGGTTGTGACATGTGTAAAGTACGAATAAGTCTAATCCCAAAACCCATTTACCTTGGCATCACAGCAAGAAAAACCATGCAGCATCGCATGGCATAACCATCCGGGAAATATGCCCCCGGATATTGAATCATCTACAGGCTGTTTGATCGGGATTCGTACGACTGATCATGCCAATGCTGGATGGACTAGTTTAAGGTGTTATCTGACAGCGCAAGCTGGATTCCAGGAGGTTTTGTTCGGGATTACCACAAGTTTGCTGTGAAAAGACTCCTATTCTGGATAGTGGTGATGCACTCCTTTGGAAGACTGCCCATCCAGCAACCCCTCCACCACAATGATTTGACAGGAATTCTCACAAGCAAAGTGCCAGTTGGATGACTGCCACCTGTTTATCTTCACATGAACCATCTTCCGTGGTTTCCATCGTCCAGCCTCTTCATGTTTTGATAACGATGAATCGCAAACCAGCATTAATCAAGATGTATATGGTGTAGCTGGAGAAGCCTTTTATATCATATCAATCATTTTTCTAGCTAGATAGTGTAAACCATTACAAACCATTATCGTCACTTTGCCATTATCAACCGGCTTATCAAGCATCATTTACTAGCTCATCAACCAGAATTGATGAAACCAGGCTATTGACCAACCATCACAAATCATCCTTGACAAACCATCAGCCATCATTCAAGCAAACTATTAGTCACTGATTTGATCAGTCACCGTGGCTTACTAAGCATCACAACCACAATTGGCCATTGATGAACCATCATTAACCATTGATGAACCATCATTAGCCACCAATAGGCAACTCGTTCAGCACTCTCCAACTACGAAGCAACAACCAATTGACCACTCACCAACCACCAATGAACCACTAAGCACTCTCTAATCGCCAATAAACGACTCTAATGAACCATTCTCTCGCCATGATCTCGTTAGGCGCCACCAATGAACCACTCATTCGACGCTTCGTTTGCTCGGCTGCCCCACTGGATCATCGTTGCCACATCATGCGCTTCAGCCGCGCGATGCAGCCGGGCCTTGGCTCGTCGGCACCTCACGGGCAGCTTGCGGTTAAGAGATGGGTCAAGTGAGATGGGCGAATTTTGGGGATAATTTGTGGTTCATCGGTGGTCAATTTGTGGTTCATCCGTGGTCAATTTGTGGTTAAGAAGAGATGTTAAGAGATGTTGATTTGGTGTTCACTTGGTGTTAATTGCGTGTGAAATTGTAGTGGTCAATATTGACTAATAGGCTAACAATAGTGGTGAATGATGCTTATGATGGAATAAGATTCAATAATCATTAACATGCATCGACCATCACTATCTATTCATAGCTTGCTCACCACTCTTGATCACTAGAAACCATTGAGTAATGGTGGGATGGCAATGGTTGCTAGGGGTGAATAGTGACTGTGTACGCTATGAACCCCCAATCAACAGCAATGGACAACTGGTGAAGAGTTGGATAGCCTCAAAAGTATGATTGTAGAATAAGCAAAACGAATGTGAGTTCCGTGGCAAAAATGATGCCTTCGGAATACATTCTCTAGATGCTGCATCGTGGATCTGGACAGTATGTTAAAGATTGTGAGCGGAAGACCTGAACAACCAACGAATCAATCAATCCCAAGTGTAGGTTGGAAGCCGCCCATCTGTATGCAAGCCACAACTTACTCGAGACTCTCACAACACCACTTCAGATCTGGATATCAAGTCTAGCCATGTGCCCAACACAATGCCATGGCTGCATCCATGGCATGCTTAGCCTTGTGGCTCTGCCTTGGGCCTTGGCTTCCCGACACCACCTCCTCAGCTGGAGTTCCTTTCGCCAGCTGCAACGTTTCGGGAAGGACCTGAGAACAATTTCGCTCGCGCGATCCCAAGAAGTCCAAGACTTGTTGTATCCCCCGGTAGAGTGAAGCCTTTTCCAGTTTGACCTGTCAAAATTGGTATGACATGGATGCCTTGAAGAGCCTTGAGCTGGATTCCAAGCATCTTCCCTTCTCGTGCCATGACCCAAATCTACAGTATATCTGAAACATTCTGAAACTACCCAGTGAGGCTGTCCATCAATCCCCAAATCAACGGACGGGAGACAACAATCTTGGGGAAAGATCCACAGGGTTGTTCAAACCTGTCCGACCCTGAAAAGAGCAGGTGCCTGCCTCCGAAGACCTACGAGTAAGGAAAGTATGTATGATTTGGTACTTTTCGTGGTTGACCCACACCAACGTCTGCAACATCCCGTCTGCTGGCTTCGTATTCCCCAGCTGCCGTGACTTCAAGACACCTGAGCTCCAAAATCCAGGAGTAAAGCCACCAGCTCTCGCTGCCCGTCTGCAGCAGCTGTATTGAGTATCGAGCCAGCGTTGGGATCCGCACCTGCAAAACAACTGCAACTCAAACTAACTCGACCATCTTTGCAAGGTCTGGTTGGTAGCACACAATTATTGAATTAAGCACAATTAGTAATGCTTTGTTATTTACCACTACCAACCATTGCTAAGCACATAGTTGGTATATCAACCATTACAAGCCACTACTTCACATCACCACTCTTCATGTCAGCTGAAGCACACTCTAATTCATAGCCATTGAAAAGTTGCTTCCATTTTTGGTCTTTGGTTGATAGATATTCCCAGCAACATGTGGAGCAAAGGGATTTCATACAAACAGCCAGGATACAGCGTGGCCAGCCCTGACTTGGCATTCCTATCAAAGCTTGAATGCGTTCGCAACCTGGTAGGATTTTCCTTGAAGCAACACATCCATGCTGGTTCATCTGAGGAGCCGAAAACCAAATACCGTTGGATCTGCGCAAAGCGAGCAGCTCCGCTGGATTTCACCGCAGCCACCAGAGCATCGTTGTCTAGGCAGCGTTGCTCACGAGCACAGCTCAACAGCTCCATGAGCTTTTCCTGAACGACGGAGGCGACGCTTCCGACAACTTTCTGGCTTCCGACATGGCTAAGAAACCATCGATCCCATTGTGATCCCATGAGTGTTGCAGTGGTCAATATCGAGAGTTCCACCACTGCCGTCCTGGAAAGCTGCTGTGAAGCTCTCATGAGATGCCAGCTCTTCCAAACCGTCTTCAAAAGGATCTGCCCCTCAGAGGAAACACCGAAACAGGCTGTTGCTATGTGACTCTGAGTTGTTGCCTTGAGAAGTCGTACTTAGCAAAAGAACCAACAAAACGAGCAAACCTTGCTTACCCAGCAGTGCCTCGGTGGCATCTGCACAAAGTTGTCTGTCATATGGATAGTGCCAATGGTTTTTTCGCACGTTGAAAAACCACGTTTCAACAGCAAATTCAACGTGTACAAGGTGAGGAGTCCTTCTGCATTCCAACTTCTTGACCGATCGTCGCATCAACAAGACACCAGAAGCAACAAGCAGTGACACGCACTGCCAATGCTGCGCTGCAACCGCTAAGGACAATGGGCTGTAGTCACCTGTCCGAGTCCAACGCTTCGAAAGCTCTGCCTGTCTTTATTTACTTGCTTTTCATGGCATAATCAATCTGGAGCTCAGGACTTCAAAAAGTAAAGGATCCAATTGAAGTAATTTGTGTACATTTCGCAAACGATTTCAGAGAACTTCAAATTCTACATGCGTATCTCAATATCTCTGAGAAGATTGAAGTGAGCGCGGTGAGCACTACCATCATCTTCAAAGCTTCAAGGGGGTCCACCTTTGATCAATCCACCAGAAACAGAATGCTCAGCCGTTTCCGGTCCTAGAAACCCTCGACTTTGGAGAATCCCTCGAGAAATGTATCTGTAGGTCGGTGTGTCCAGCAATGCCCAGCAGTATTGTCGTAGTACGAGTAGATGTTATCGCGGCGACAATTCTAGTCACAGATATATGTCATCCTCGTGGTCGTCCCTTTGTCTTTATCCTATCACTGTCTGTCCCAGTATGTCACCATGATTTCTTCGTCATATTCAAAATAGTTGTTGTCAATATCATCATGATCTTCTTCGTCTTCTTCATCATCATCATCATCATCATCATCATCGTCATCATCATCATCATCATCATCATCATCATCATCATCATCATCATCATCATCATCATCATCGTCATCATCATCGTCGTCATCATCATCATCATCATCATCATCATCATCATCATCATCATCATCATCATCCTCATCGTCATCGTCATCGTCATCGTCATCGTCATCGTCATCGTCATTGCCATCATCATGATCATCATCAGCAGCAGCAGCATCATCGTATTATCTCATTGTTGCATCAAAATCAACCAAGGTGACTTTGCCTTCGGCAAGATCTGCAACCGCGACACCTCTGGGAGCACACGAGGCAGGCAGACGGGGTTGGCTGATGGCTGCACCCGCGTCAATGAGGATCCTGAGAGCGACCAAGGACACCATCCACATCAACTGAACCATGTCTTAAACGGTTGCCTGAGAACATGAAATTAAACAACCGTTTTGGATGGTCATCTTTCTGGTCATGAAATAATTCTCAGGATTCAGACGATGGCCCCGAAAAAACCAACTGCTGGCATCTCGTAGAAGGCCGGAGAGCAACTCATCAAAGAGAGATTTGACTGCTTGCCTCCCCTTGTGATGCTGGGTTGCACATCTAATACAGCAGAAACAAACAGGTTTGGCAAGAACATGCAAGACCTATGAAGGCGTGTTCAGGAATGAAAGCACTGTTGAATCAAAGAGATAATAAACATCCAACATCCAAAGACCATGTAGTTTAGACTCCCATGTTGGTCTCCACAGTTGGATTTATACACTAAACAACTGCGACAAGTCTCCGCAAGACACCAGGAAAGCCGCAGTGAGCCGCCAGGCCCGCCACAGTGCAGGACCAGCCATCCTAGCGAGTTCCCCCCAGTCGGCCCCGTGGTGGACACAGTGCCCTGGCTGCGCCTGCAATGGGATCCCCAGGATCTGCGCCAGCGAGTGGTGACCAAAGCGTGCTTCCGCGGCAGCCAAAATCTCCAAGATCTCATCTTCACCATCGCCCTCACCTCATGGCTTTCATTTTCATTCATTTATCTTCTTATCTTTCATTTGTCTTTCATTTATCTTCTCCTTTAAGTCACCTTTCCAATCTTTCCCTCTGGAAATCTCTTCATCTTTTATAGTATCGGTTTCCTCTCACCAGATTAACCTCCAGGGTCATCACCTGCTTGAACCCTCCGTGCACCAAAGCCAAAACCTGGCTGCAAAATGCTGCCGTGCCGACTCCACCCAGCAACACCACCTGCGAGCCACACTGGAGGGCGATCCTTCCGTGTTCAGGATCACCTCTTGTGGGACCCTCTTGCACCAACACACCTCTTCAATCCTCTTCAATCCTCTTCATCTATGACCCCTTCACATGACCCTCTTCACCTATTTGCATCCTATTTGCACCTCTTCACACGACCCCTTTTGCGAGCAAGAAGCTTTCAGGCACCGACAGTGAGAACCTCATTGCAGTAGCCAGCTCCTCCAACACCCAGCGACCAGAATCCAACTCAGTCTCGACTACCTGGCGAGTCCAGTCATAGAATCACATTGTGCTTTGTCTATAGGTGGTGGTTTCTCAGGCCATAGAAACCCCCCGAAGATGCCTTGTTGATTGTATTAATCATAGACTATAAATGTTTCATATAAGGATGATTTGGGGGGCCCTATTTGGAGAAACTCCCAGGTAGATCTAGATGGGCTGATCCCCGAGCATTGCGAGAAAATTCACTGCTCAAACTGCGACTGAGAACAATTTGCGACAATAGAAACATCTAGTCAAGGAGAATGAAGCACGCCACCCAAACAGAAAGAGCATCGTTTTGTTGGAAAACTGGCGGTTTTATGGGCACCGGGTATTTGATGTCGCAAATCATCTCTGCATTTAACATCATTTAACTGTTTCTCACCCAGCCTCGTGCACCCGCTCAGTGGTAAGCCGCAAAAGGCATATGCAGCCCGAACAGTCGATCAGCAGTTGGACATCAGGATAGACCTCAGCTGAACCGAGGCGGGAATCTGGGCCTAGAGTACTCCAACAGTCCATCGATGTCCACAGCTATCTCAGGTGGTGAAACAAAAGTCCCCTATCAGCTCGGCGATTAGTTCTAAACAGAACCCAAAAATGCGAGACGTTTGTGCGGGATAAACTACCATTCTCATTGGCCTGTTCGCGTACGGATCCAACCAATAGTCATGATACCTTGGAATAGGTAGCAAAACACCTCGACTTGCATGCTCCTACTCGGCATAAACAAAACTGGTCACACCATGTCCCACTCAGTGAAAAATTGTTTGGCTCCTGTGGAGTGCCTCGCAGCCACAAGACTTTGTTTAGCAGTTGGTTTTTTTGTGCTTGCTCATATCATGCCCTCCAAAGCTAATCTCCAGGTGAGTGAAGTTCGGTGATACAGCAGCCTCTCATCGAACAATTTTGCTGTCCAGGAAACAGGCTCCACGAACTCAATTGAAGTGTCTTGGAGTAGGCTGCCTCTCTCCTCGGCCACGTATTTGGGGCACTGGTGGGAATAGCGTATTTCGGGCTTCATGGAAGATACTACTGTAGGTCCTACCATGCGAGGCGACGTTGCTTCCATCTTAAGCCCAACTGCGTCTTGACAAACCAAACTAGGGATCACATGGGATCACCACACATGAGGTTCAAACAACTCTTGATTTTGCGCTTTGTCACCGGGAATAGGGGGGTTCGTAAAATGGAGAACCCTCCCAAAATGGCTGCTTTATTTTGAAGTGACTAATATTGGATGATTTCGGGGTCCCCTAGCCTATGGCTTGAGAAACACTGATATACCAAATAGGATTTATCACTACTGAGATAGGTAAAGAATGATCAATGATTAACGATTCATGATTAATGATTGATGAGAAACACTCGTATACCAGGATGAATGATCAACCATTTGGGTGTTTCTCAAAAAAGGGGTCCCCAAAAATCATCCATTACTAATCATTTATGGTCATAAACCAACCATTTTTGGGGTCCCCTATTTTGAGAAACCACCATTTCTACTGAGATGCTTTGAGAACCCCCAGGTGTTCTATGAATCCTTGGAGCGGCGAGTTCGCTTGCCCGACCTGAAAGCCCGACTCACCTGACCCACAACAACTCACCATCGGAAAGCCATGGATCATGAAAGCATATCAAAGGCATCAGGTTCACAGAAACTTCGTAATGAATTCCTAGGAAACTTATAGGAAGCTCATAATGAATTCATAGGATGTTCATGATGAGTTCACAGATCTCACAGGAAGTTCGCGACGAATTCTTAGGAAGTTCTCTCCGTTGCCATAACAAGTCAACCACTGGTCGTTGCTCCCCCGCTGTGCCACCGCTTCCGGGTCACCATCGCAGCGAGAACCTCCGAAGAGGGCCGGGAGCCGCCAGCATCAGGGGCTTCCTGCGAAGTGAGGGATGTGTGGCAGAACCAAAGCAGCATGCGACCCAAGCGTTGTATCTGTGTTGTTTGCATGCTTACAATAAGATATTACTAGCATCCACCAGCTAGTTCTGGTTTGAGCTGTTTATATTGTTCATGATAGATCCAGCTCATCACAACCAACACGGTTAAAACCATACGATCTGTCGACACACCAAGGTGTTTTGAGGCAAGTGGAACCTCGGTTAGATCCCACATCTCAAGTAGGCTAAGTGAACCTATCAAGTCTGCTTCAAGCCACCCATGCCCGCTTGTGAGTCCCACCTCTTCCAGCAGCCCCAAGGACTGATAAGCAACATCAGTAGCGGCGGCCAGACCCTTGATCGCAACACTTCTTGCAACCTCCTGGGCAAAATGCTGTGGGCCCCGCAACACGGAAACAGTGAGAAGAATCGTTTACCCTGGCGAGGTCAAATGGATGTTTCTCAAATAGGGGGACCCCCAGAATCAACCAGTGATCATCTGAAACACACTATTGCGGGATGATTTGGGGGGCCCCTATTTTGAGAAACGCCCAAATAATTGCACGCTTCTTTACTGAGGCGGGCGTTGATCAAAATTCCTTGGTCCCGAAAAGGCAACCTTCAAAAAAAAGACACAAAAATTTCACAAACCCCATGTTCAAGTTTTGCGGGGTTAAATCTTGCCTTTTTCCCCAAACAGGTTTACCTGTATGGGGTTCTTATTCCTTTGAAAAGGGTCGCTTGCCTTGGCCGTAGGATTTTGACTCTGTCTCCGGGCTTGCGTCCTCAGACTCTGGGTCCCTTTGGTCGCATGATTTTGCTTCTTTCTTGTCTCCCATTTGCCATTTATTTGTCTCCCACTCTGGGTCCCTTTGGTCGCATGATTTTGCTTCTTACTTGTCTTCCATTTGCCTTTCATTTGTCCCCCACTCTGGGTCCCTTGGGCCGCATGATTTTGCCTCTTATTTGTTTACCATTTGCCCTTCATTTGTCTCCCATTGTGGGCCCCTTGGGCCGCATGATTTTGCCTCTTACTTGTCTCCCATTTGCCTTTCATTTGTCTCCCTTTCTGGGTCCCTTTGGTCGCATGATTTTGCTTCTTAATTGTCTCCCATTTGCTTTTCATTTGTCTCCCATTCTGGGTCCCTTTGGTCGCGTGATTTTGCTTCTTAATTGTCTCCCATTTGCCGTTCATTTGTCTCCCGCTCTGGGTCCCTTCGGTCGCATGATTTTACCTCTTACTCGTCTTCGATTTGCCCTTCATTTGTCTTCCACTCTGGGTCGCTTTGGCCGCATGATTTTGATTCTTTCTTGTTTCCCATTTGCCCTTCATTTGTCTCCCACTCTGGGTCCCTTTGGTCGCATGATTTTGCTTCTTACTTGTCTCCCATTTGCCGTTCATTTGTCTCCCATTCTGGGTCCCTTGGGCCGCATGATTTTGCCTCTTACTTGTCTCCCATTTGCCCTTCATTTGTCTCTCGCTCTGGGCTCCTTTGGTCGCATGATTTTGCTTCTTTCTTGTCTCCCATTTGCCATTTATTTGTCTCCCACTCTGGGTCCCTTTGGTCGCATGATTTTGGTTTTTTCTTGTCTTCCATTTGCCTTTGATTTGTCCCCCACTCTGGGTCCCTTGGGCCGCATGATTTTGCCTCTTACTTGTCTACCCTTTGCCTTTCATTTGTCTCCCGCTGTGGGTCCCTTGGGCCGCATGATTTTGCCTCTTACTTGTCTCCCATGTGCCTTTCATTTGTCTCCAACTCTGGGTCCCTTTGGCCGCATGATTTTGCCTCTTTCTTGTCTACCCTTTGCCCTTCATTTGTCTCCCATTCTGGGTCCCTTTGGTCGCATGATTTTGCTTCTTACTTGTCTCCCATTTGCCCTTCATTTGTCTCCCGCTCTGGGTCCCTTTGGCCGCATGATTTTGCCCCGTGCTTGTCTCCCATTTGCCCTTCATTTGTCTCCCGCTCTGGGTCCCTTTGGCCGCATGATTTTCCTTCTTTCTTGTCTCCCATTTCTCCCATTCCCCAGATAGCTGACAAGCTATGAGGGGTTCTTACTTCTCTATGGTAGGGTCTCGAATCGGCGCTTTTGTTTGCCGCTGCTCTGCCGCTGCTCATGCTTGTGTCCCATTGTCTCCCCTTTGTCTCCCCATTCCTTTGTCTCCCCTTTGTCTTTCCTTTGTCTCCCCTTTGTCTCCCCTTTGTCTCCCTCGTGGCTCTGGATCGGCGCTTTGTCTGCCGCTGCTCTGCCGCTGCTCGCTTGTCTCCCTTTGTTTCCCCTTTGTCTCCCTTGTGGCTCGGGATCGGCGCTTTGTTTGCCGCTGCTCTGCCGCTGCTCGCTTGTCTCCCTTTGTTTCCCCTTTGTCTCCCTTGTGGCTCGGGATCGGCGCTTTGTTTGCCGCTGCTCTGCCGCTGCTCGCTTGTCTCCCTTTGTTTCCCCTTTGTCTCCCTTGTGGCTCGGGATCGGCGCTTTGTTTGCCGCTGCTCTGCCGCTGCTCGCTTGTCTCCCTTTGTTTCCCCTTTGTCTCCCTTGTGGCTCTGGATCGGCGCTTTGTTTGTTGCTGCTCTGCCCCTGCTCATGCTTGTCTCCCTTTGTCTCCCCTTTGTTTCCCCTTTGTCTCCCTTTTGTCTCCCCTTTGTCTCCCTCGTGGCTCTGGATCGGCGCTTTGTTTGCCGCTGCTCTGCCGCTGCTCATGTTTGTCCTTTTTTTTCTCTCGCCTTTGTCTCCCCTTTGTCTCCCTGGAAATCCTTGTGCGCAATACGCCCGCTATCTGGGGTCTATGCTGGTGTAATTTGCCTTTCATTTGTCTCCCGCTCTGGGTCCCTTTGGCCGCATGATTTTGCCTCGTACTTGTTTCCCAATTGCCTTTCATTTGTCTTCCACTCTGGGTCCGTTTGGCCGCATGATTTTGCCTCTTTCTTGTCTACCCTTTGCTTTTCATTTGTCTCCGACTCTGGGTCCCTTTGGCCGCATGATTTTGCTTCTTTCTTGTCTCCCATTTGCCTTTCCTTTGTCTCCCAATCTGGGCCCCTTTGGCCGCGTGATTTTGCTTCTTTCTTGTCTCCCATTTGCTTTTCATTTGTTTCCCACTCTGGGTCCCTTTGGTCGCATGATTTTGCTTCTTACTTGTCTCCCATTTGCCGTTCATTTGTCTCCCGCTTTGGGTCCCTTCGGTCGCATGATTTTACCTCTTACTCGTCTTCGATGTGCCTTTCATTTGTCTTCCATTCTGGGTCGCTTTGGCCGCATGATTTTGCCTCTTTCTTGTTTCCCATTTGCCTTTCATTTGTCTCCATTCTGGGTCCCTTTGGCCGCATGATTTTGCTTCTTACTTGTCTCCCATTTGCCGTTCATTTGTCTCCCATTCTGGGCCCCTTGGGCCGCATGATTTTGCTTCTTACTTGTCTCCCATTTGCCGTTCATTTGTCTCCCATTCTGGGCCCCTTGGGCCGCATGATTTTGCTTCTTACTTGTCTCCCATTTGCCGTTCATTTGTCTCCCATTCTGGGCCCCTTGGGCCGCATGATTTTGCTTCTTACTTGTCTCCCATTTGCCGTTCATTTGTCTCCCATTCTGGGCCCCTTGGGCCGCATGATTTTGCTTCTTACTTGTCTCCCATTTGCCCTTCATGTGTCTCCCGCTCTGGGCTCCTTTGGTCGCATGATTTTGCTTGTTTCTTGTCTCCCATTTGCCATTTATTTGTCTCCCACTCTGGGTCCCTTTGGTCGCATAATTTTGCTTCTTATTTGTCTTCCATTTGCCCTTCATTTGTCCCCCACTCTGGGTCCCTTGGGCCGCATGATTTTGCCTCTTTCTTGTCTACCCTTTGCCTTTCATTTGTCTCCCACTCTGGGTCCCTTGGGCCGCATGATTTTGCCTCTTTCTTGTCTACCCTTTGCCTTTCATTTGTCTCCCACTCTGGGTCCCTTTGGTCGGATGATTTCGCTTCTTTCTTGTCTCCCATTTGCTTTTCATTTGTTTCCCACTCTGGGTCCCTTTGGTCGCATGATTTTGCCTCGTACTTGTCTTCTATTTGCCCTTCATTTGTCTCCTGCTCTGGGTCCCTTTGGCCGCATGATTTGTCTCCCGCCCTGGGTCCCTTTGGTCGGATGATTTTGCTTCTTAATTGTCTCCCATTTGCCGTTCATTTGTCTCCCACTCTGGGTCCCTTTGGCCGCACGATTTTGCCTCTTTCTTGTCTACCCTTTGCCTTTCATTTGTCTCCCACTCTGGGTCCCTTTGGCCGCACGATTTTGCCTCTTTCTTGTCTACCCTTTGCCTTTCATTTGTCTCCCACTCTGGGTCCCTTTGGCCGCACGATTTTGCCTCTTTCTTGTCTACCCTTTGCCTTTCATTTGTCTCCCACTCTGGGTCCCTTTGGCCGCACGATTTTGCCTCTTTCTTGTCTACCCTTTGCCTTTCATTTGTCTCCCACTCTGGGTCCCTTTGGCCGCACGATTTTGCCTCTTTCTTGTCTACCCTTTGCCTTTCATTTGTCTCCCACTCTGGGTCCCTTTGGCCGCATGATTTTGCTTCTTTCTTGTCTCCCATTTGCCCTTCATTTGTCTCTCGCTCTGGGTCCCTTGGGCCGCATGATTTTGTTTCTTACTTGTTTACCTTTTGCTTTTCATTTGTCTCCCACTCTGGGTCCCTTTGGTCGGATGATTTTGCTTCTTTCTTGTCTCCCATTTGCCTTTCCTTTGTCTCCCACTCTGGGCCCCTTTGGCCGCATGATTTGTCTCCCACTCTAGGTCCCTTTGGTCGCATGATTTTGCTTCTTACTTGTCTACCCTTTGCCCTTCATTTGTCTTCCATTCTGGGCCCCTTTGGCCGCATAATTTTGCATCTTTCTTGTCTCCCATTTGCCTTTCATTTGTCTCCTACTCTGGGTCCCTTGGGCCGCATGATTTTGCTTCTTTCTTGTCTTCCATTTGCCTTTCATTTGTCTCCCATTCTGGGTCCCTTTGGCCGCATGATTTTGCTTCTTTCTTGTCTTCCATTTGCCTTTCATTTGTCTCCCATTCTGGGTCCCTTTGGCCGCATGATTTTGCTTCTTACTTGTCTCCCATTTGCCGTTCATTTGTCTCCCGCTCGGGGCCCCTTCGGCCGCATGATTTTACCTCTTACTCGTCTTCGATTTGCCCTTCATTTGTCTTCCACTCTGGGTCGCTTTGGCCGCATGATTTTGCCTCTTTCTTGTTTCCCATTTGCCTTTCATTTGTCTCCCACTCTGGGTCCCTTTGGCCGCATGATTTTGCTTCTTACTTGTCTCCCATTTGCCTTTCATTTGTCTCCCACTGTGTGTCCCTTTGGCCGCATGATTTTGCTTCTTTCTTGTCTACCCTTTGTTTTCATTTGTCTCCCACTCTGGGTCCCTTTGGCCGCATGATTTTGCCTCTTTCTTGTTTCCCATTTGCCGTTCATTTGTTCCCCAAACAGGTTTACCTGTATGGGGTTCTTGCTCCTTTGAGAAGGGTAGCTTGCCTTGGTCGTATGATTTTGACTGCGTCTCGAGGCTTGCGCCCACAGAGTGTTGGTGCTTGTTGGTCGGATGATTTCCCTCACTGTCGCCCAATTTGGCTTTCATTTGTCTCCCACTCTGGGACCGGTTGGTCGCATGATTTCCTTCACTTGTCTCCCATTTGTCTCCCGTTTGCCTCCACTTGCCTCCCACTCTGGGTCCGGTTGGTCGCATGATTTTTTTCTTGTCCCGCATTTGTCTCCCATTTGTTTCATTTGTCTTTCATAATTCACTTGTCTCCCACTTGTTTCCCACTTGTCTTACACTTGTGTCCCACTTGTCTCCCACTCTGGGTCTGGTTGGTTGCATGATTTCCTTCACTTGTCTCCCATTTGTCTTTCATTTGTCTTTCATTTGTCTCCCACTTGTCTCCCACTCTGGGCCCGGTTGGTCGCGTGATTTAAACATGTCCCCATTTGTTTTTCATTTGTCTCCCACTTGTCTGCCACTCTGCGCCCGGTTGGTCGCATGATTTCCGTCTCTTGTCTTCCATTTGTGTTTCATTTGTTTCCCACTCTGGGTCCGGTTGTTGGTCCGGTCCGCATGATTTCCTTCACTTGTCCTCCATTTGTCTTTCATTGTCTTTTGCTCATCTCCCATTCTGGGTCGGGTTGGGCGCATGATTTCCTTGTCTTTTCTCCCATTTGTCTCCTATTTGTTTCCCACTTGTCTCCCACTTGTTTCCCACTTGTCTCCCTAATTTGAGGTGTTGCTGAACCCAAGCACTGCTCCATATAAAAAATGTTTGCAACCCGACAGTGTGCCACAAGGGTTCAAGTTGTGCAGTCCAGTCCAAACTGCAGTGCGACTTCAAGCGCATGAGTCTGTTTTTATCCCGGTCGAACTGGTGGGCCTCATTGGAAACCCAGATGCAGTCAAACTATCACAATTGAAACAACATAATTATTATCATTACCTGTTTGGGGTCAACGCTGGTATAATTTAATGCATGTTAGAAAAAAGGATGTCAGCAATGGGCAACAAGATAGAAGCTTGGCAATCAGACTACAAATCAGCAATGGTTCTGTCTTTGGTCACCTTTTCTTCACACACCTGATCTGTCCATCTCAGGGTCTCCCCGAACAGTTTTTGCTACATAGAAGGGCACGCTTTGCTATCCTTGCTTTCGCGCCAGCCTTCACGAAACTTTTGCCAAATTTTCACGAAATGTTTCGAAACGTTGGGAATCCATCAGGGCTGGCATTGCCTTGGATTTATGTTCCCATGAGAGAACCTAGCACCACTCAAAAGCTTGGAATGTCACTAAACAATATCTATCCTTGTGATACACTACATAATGATCATAATGAACTTTCGCAAAAAAAATCGCCAAAAAACATCTTTCGCGAATTCAAAAAAAACCGCGAAGCGTAGGTTCATGACATGAAAGATCATCGGAAGCTAAACTTCTTACAAGGACCTTGAGATCGACTCCTAGGTCTCGTCGAGGGTTCCTATACAAAACCTAGATAGAGCTGTGAGGGAAGTGCTGCAGTTCATACCAGCCTCGTCTATTACCCTGTATGTACTGTTGAGGCGTTGTGATTTTCCGGAAGATCCACGGTTGAGACAGTCAGATTCACACGCCAAAAGACAACCTATCTATACGAAATAAATCCGCTGAAAGTAACAAAAGAATGGAAATAAACGCACCCTGTTCCAGTGTAAAACGCCAGTCTTGACATTTTCTTTTTCCAAGCAATATGCGGCCCGTGTTAGGCGACATGTCAAGAGCAGCAACCCGACAGGGTGAGGTTATTCATGGCTCTTATTTCAGTTTGCCAGTCTTGACATGGGTTTAGTAAAAACCTCCACGCCCATGGCTGTAAGACCAGGCTGGACAACATCGACACCTCCGCCTCCAGCCCTTCAAACCACCTCCAATATCCAGCCCGCACCAGGTTGTGTGTCTGGCCACTCCCAACACTTCCACATCCAACATCTCGTCCAAACCTATCTTGAACTTTCTGACCCTCGTGGAAAAGCAAACTACAAGATCTACAAGAGAATCCCGCTATTAAAAACAATTTGGCAGAAAATGGAATCGTCATGGATCGTCACACAAAGTTCAAATTGCGCGGTTGCGCGACTTCAAGTGAGGAAGTGGCTTTCAACCATGCACATGGTCAGAATTTCCAGCCTGGGCTGAAAAGGTCGTACAAGTACAGTACAGCATACAGCAGCTGTGTCCACAGCCCACCCAAAACATGGCTGGTAGCAAACATCTACATCTACAGTTCATGGTAGCAATGCTAGAGTTCTTTCAGCTCCAGCTGCTCCCATACGCTCTCCAGCTCTCCTCGTTCTCACCGGCCATTGTTCGGGCCATGCGTTGTACCGCAACCTCCGTGGCAGCGCTCAGTGCTGCTGAAGCCACTGCAGCTGCCACGGATCGGTCGTCAACTTCTTCGGGCGTCTGGACACATCGATCGTCCTCAGAAACGTTGTGTGAACCGACGGGTGCAGTGCGATATTCAGTTTTGTGTTGCACCACGCAATGGGTACGCCAACACGCAAGCACAGGAAACACAGACTTCAATCATCTTTAATCCATTACTTCTGGCATCTCTGCGACATGCAACCAAGAATCGCGATCGGAAAACACGGAATTTCCGCTGAGTAGGTTATCCTGTACGCCTGCGCAAATGCAGTGACAGGCCCCGAATAAATTCACAAGCGACAGCTGTGATCTCCTGAACTGTTTGTATGGAGAGCTAGTGTCTTGGTGCGACCGCTTGTATCTGTAAGGTTTCAGCAGTTTCTCGCTTGTCAAGACATGCAAAAATAGAGCCAGAAGCGATCATCTTTGTGGCCCTAACAGCCCCGACAAGAAGCGTAATAAGCAAGAGGCCAAAACGGAATTTGAGCGTTCGCATGCAGGATTTTTTTCGCGTATCATGCCTGCTGCACTTGCAAACTGCTGCCGTAGAATTAGCTATCTGATTACCTACAAATAAACCCTCGATTAGGCTGAAAGGACATAGACATCGACATAGCCACTGCAGACCCACAACATTCAAATATCATCAAATATCCTGCTTGGACATGTCCGTCTTGCAGGGTTCTGGGTTTGAGGGCGAATTGACGAGGTTTGCCGGACTTCTTGAAGCACAGTTGTTTCGAACCGGGATGTCTATGACGTAGAAATCGAATGACAGCGATCATATGGATGAAGATATTGGTGATCATGATTGATAGAATTGGATCCACAGCCGAGAAAAAAAAACAAAAAAAACTCAAGTGCCATCCGCTATCCCCAACAGCATGACAATTTGTATGCTGAGCCTGTGTGAAGCACATTTACCTCCTTTCAAATTTATTGATGGTTGACCGGACCTGCTAGAACGTACCTTTGTGGTCAGTTGAGGACGCCCATCCTGCAGAAAAAAAGGTGATCTTCCACACTGCCTGTGTTTCAACATTGCACGTGACCCATCTGCGACCTTTCACCCAGCACCCATCATGCCCACCAAACTGAAACATCTCCTTCATGGAGCTCAATTTGTAGATGTTGCACCGGAACCTTCCGAAACCCGACGTGTATGCTGCACCCTGACCCAACGTAAATGGCGCACCCAAACGGGGCGGAACCCGACGTGGATTCTGCACCGAAACTCGGCGGAAACAAAACCTGGCAGAACCTTCTGCAACCAGACGTGGATCTGCAGTGAACCCTGCAGAACCCGAGGTGGATGTCGCGAACGCGCCGGAACCCAGTCGGAAGCTGCACCAGATGGCGCCGGAGCCAATCTGGGCTGAAGACACCATAGCAAACAATTTTTGGCTGTCAAGCGAAAATCGGAACCCTTTGGAACTTCCCAAAGCATCTGCACAAGAACCCTCCAAAAGTCACAAAGTCTCTGCACCGAAACTCGCCGAACCTCACCAGGTATCTGCACTGAACCTTCCAAAGGTCAAAAAATCTATGCACCGGAACCTCACCAGGTATCTGCATCAGAACCATCCAGAACCTCACCAGGTATCTGCACCAGAACCATCCAGAACCTCACCAGGTATCTGCACTGGAACCCTTCACCGGAACACTTCAACAGAACCCTTCACCTGAACCCTTCACCAAACCCCTTCACCAGAACCCACCGGAATCTCACCAAGTATCTGCACTGGAGCATCATCTATCTGCGCTGGAACCCTCCGGAGCGATCACCACATATCTGCACCGGAACCCGAACCTCATGAGGTATCTGCATTGGAACCTTCTAAAACCTCATCAACTATCTGTACCTCAGAACTTCACCAGGCATCTGCACGGGAACCCTCCGGAAACTTGTCCGCAACGTGATGTTGCAGCTGCACCGGATCGCACCAGAGCTAATCTGGACTAAATACACCATAGCAAAGTATTATTGTTGTTGCGGGAAAAAACAAATAAGCTAAGGTGGTATCCCCAACAGCAAGAGCCACTGCTCATCTCCAGCAACTGCATCAGAATTTCCCAAACCTGCCGGAACCTTTCGGAACCTTCCGGAACCTTGCCTGCCAACTGCACCGGAACTCCCCGGAACCTTCGAACCCCTCCGGAACCTTCCGGAACCTAGTTCCCCAACCCTGCCGGAACCTTTCGGAACCTTCCGGAACCTTGCCTGCCAACTGCACCGGAACTCCCCGGAACCTTCCGGAACCTTGCTTGCCAACTGCACCGGAACTCCCCGGAACCTTCCGAATCCCTCCGGAACCTTCCGGAACCTTGCCTGACATCTGCACCGGAACTCCCCGGAACCTTCCGGAACCTTGCCTGCCAACTGCACCGGAACTCCCCAGAACCTTCTGGAACCCTGCGGAACCTTCCGGAACCTTGCCTAGCAACTGCACCGGAACTCCCCAGAACCTTCTGGAACCCTGCGGAACCTTCCGGAACCTTGCCTGGCAACTGCACCGGAACTCCCCGGAACCTTCCGAATCCCTCCGGAACCTTTCGGAACCTTGCCTGGCAACTGCACCGGAACTTCCCGGAACCTTCCGGAACCTTGCCTGCCAACTGCACCGGAACTCCCCAGAACCTTCTGGAACCCTGCGGAACCTTCCGGAACCTTGCCTGGCAACTGCTCCGGAACTCCCCGGAACCTTCCGAAACCCTCCGGAACCTTTCGGAACCTTGCCTGGCAACTGCGCCGGAACTTCCCGGAACCTCTCGGAACCTCCGGAACCTGAGCCTGGAAGCTGCACCGGCTCACACCGGAGCTTAACTGGGCTGAAGACCCCATAAGCTTACGCTGTTGGGGAAAAAAGTGTGTAGAGTCCCAGGTGTTCACTACGGTCAAAGGCAAGCAGGCTAAAACCACACCCAGTCTTGCCATGCCTTGCACTTACACATCACTCCCTCACAGATCCAGAAAACTGCGAGTCCTCCAAGTTTGCTTAGTCTGGGTACTCACCAGAACCCGTCAACAGATTCAACCCCAGAACCCTGTAGCGTACCTCGGATCTGAAAGGAGTAGACACGCTGCATATCTTCCAAAGCATGGTAGACCTGGCGCACCAGAGAGGCACAGCTCGTAGCCCAGTGGTTCTCTCAACAGATTGAAGAGCTGCCCAACTATGCAGAAGTAGCTTACCCAGCGGAAATCTGGCCGGGAACGCATCTTCCAGCTTTGGAAAGACCAGGGTGGCTTCGCAACCACCAACCACGGCAGCCTCAGAGACTCAACTGTAAACCCAGCTGGATGGAGATATTTTGATGCAGTCGATGCAGCGTATATGATACATAGTACTTTTGCAGCTTCGAAGCCCAATCGTCATCATCGATCCAGCCCTGTCGGGATTGCATCCGACGGAGTCCTTGATTTCACCACTGATCAAAAGTCTGGAGCGGTGAAAACCTAGCGGATTGGTTATTACCCAGTTGGAGCATGTTCTTCAGTATATCATGGCATAACTATATGATATATAGCAACTTAATCTTCATGACCAAATACAGAGAATGCAATACAACCTAACACATTGCAGGGACTTTGCAATGTGAAGTGGAGGGATGTATTACTCGATATAGCTATCAACTAGCCTGCAAACATGGGTGGATGTAGCTAACCGAACTTGCCTGTTCCTTGGCTGCTATGGGCAGTTGAGTCAGAAAACCACCTTGTCACAATGGTCTTGTATTAGTGCGAAAGGGAAGCCTGCATCTTCAAATAACGTAGATTACAGATTGATTACAGCTGATTGCGCTACAGGTACCTGGGGTATCTTCGTCAATATCATTCATGCGAGCGGTGTATCATCGCCTAGAAATGACACCAAGGTTCTGACCCTGCAATGCTTTCTTCTATATCAAGAAGTCAACCTCCTCACAAGGTCCACCCTTGGACCGCAAAGAGTTTGCCTGTATCCAAGCATCTGGACATCCGAAGGGCAGAGGGCTCCGGCGCAAATTCCACATATCCTGCTTCCAAATTTGCTTCCAATAGTGCAGCAATCACTTTGCAATTTCCATGTGTCACACCAGAAACTGGCGAAATGATGTGAAAGGAATAAACAGACTGAGGATGGCAATGTTCACTATGCTGGCTCTGATCGCCCGCGGCAAATTGATCCACGCCCCATCTCCTCCAAAGGCATGAGCTACAGCACAGGCCAATTCCTGAGCGAGGCAAACGTGCCAGGATCAATCTAGCAACTGTGTGCTTTTTGCGAAAAAACCTAGACCCCAAGACTGCTCCAAAAAAGCTCACTTCACATATCGACTCCTCCCACCACTTCCCCACAGTCACCAAGCGACTTGAAACTCTTCCCGTGCCTCAGAAGCGAACTCAGCTGCTTCTTCAGGACAGGTGATGCTCCTCTGTAATCGGTGCGTGGACAGCCGCAGATCATAGTCATCCTCCAGCCTTAGGCCAGGATCAATGCACCATCCCTGCATTCCTCTCAATCCCACGGGGTAAAAGGTCTGGGAAGGGCGCTGAGGAGAGATGGGTTTCTCCAATTGGAAGTCAACTGCTTGCAGGGTCGTTTGCTGGGCGCGGTTGATGTGCGCACCTCAGGTTGTGTCCAAGCCTTGAAAAGCAATACAAAGCTGTATGAAGATCTCAAAAGTGACCATCACGTGTTGGATGTCATGCCCTTGCGGAAACAAGATAGCTAATCATCTGTACTGGATAATTCTACAATATCTGGTCGGCTATTGCCGTAGTATTGAAATCATCCAGCAACCAGCGTTGCTTGTTTTGGTAATTACCCCACAATTCTTCCTGAAAGATGCAGCATATGGGCGACAGACACACAGGATGATACAAGAGTAAAGACTAGCCACCAAGCAAATATGGTGGTTCCTCAAAATAGGGGTGCTCCGAAATCATCCAATATTAACCACTGTTCGCAGTAAACAGTAAACCGAACATTTTCGGGGTCACCTATTTTGGGAAACATACATTTGGCGGAGTTTACTGGTGACTTAAGCCGAGGGAGGGAGGAGGGGCTTGTGACAAATCAATGGTTTTGCACGCCCACTCCTCCCAAGCTCTTTCCGAAATCAAGCAAACCAGCTAGCAAGCTAGCTTTTGTGACAAAGAGCTTTTTGCTGCACTCCAAAAATTTCTCTCGCACAGCGTCATCGGCATCCAAAGCGTCTTCCAGATTTAAAGGACATTGACCTCGGACTTGCCCACCACAGCTCCAATCAGCATGCAGTAGCGAAGGCAGGAAATTCCTTCCCGGCTTGAAACGATCACGGCATTATCGGGTAGCTCTACATGAACCAGCCTAGAATGTCCACTTCGGTCGTCCGATATGGATAAAGAATCAGGGTACCGACCTAATGCGCAACGCACCGTACCCGACCGCTCATCTTTGAATCTCAGCCTGTCCGATTTGGGAGATCACCAAACTTTCATATGCTTCGTGTGAATGCTATTCTTTGAGTGCACCATTCACCGTCCAGCCCGCGAATCGCCTTTTTGGCGGCGCCGGCTTTTCTCCAAGTGGCAACTGCTGAAGTTGGGCAAAAGAGCTTCTGCTTCTCTGATCTCTTCCAGAGATGGCGAGTTTCTCAGAAGGAGGCGGCACATGTCTTCGCCCCAAGCGGCCATCGAGTCGTCAGCTTTGGAAATGGACGTCACAGCAGCATTCCTCAGCGACTTGAAAAACCTATGGAATGGTAGAGCTGGTGGAGTGTGGAGACTTCAACACTGTGCGCTAGTCATGTTCACTGAGTGTGCCAAACTTGTAGCATTTTTGTGGGAAGTTGCTGTAAATAGATTGTAGAAGGCTCGCTCGATGCTCTTGTGTCAGCATGGTACGCTAAAACAAATAAAAATAGTCCTCGGTCCCTAGCTCAAGACGGAAATGAAATTGGTATTGTTTCATACAAAAAGCTCTAAGAATTCAAAAAGAAGTAGACAACTTCCAGTGTCAGAAAGAAGTCCCAGTTGCAAACAAGACATGGAGCCCATTGAAACAAGCGCGCCAGCTCGAAGGAGATGGCGAGCACAACCGACGAATCCTCCCTTGGCAGCATACCACAAGGGGCTTCTTTCCATGTCATCCTGGACATTCACAAGAGAAGGACCAGACGAAGGACCCGAAGTCCCAGAACGCGACAAGATCTCATCCAGCACGGCGATCCTGTCGCTTTCCTGACCCGGTCGCAGCAGAGCCGTGTGCAGCGCTGTTCGCCCACCAACTCGTTGGAACCTTGGATGAAGATGACACTCGACCAGTTTGAAATACAACATCAAGTGATTTCATGTCTAGAATTGAGTGATTTCATGTGATTTCAGATTTCATTACCATTGCAACCACCCCTACCAGGCCCTACCGAGATCGGAAAGTCTGACGAAGCCAGCCCTTCGAGCAACGTTGGCAGCAAGAGCTCTTCCCCAGCCAGCAGCTGGTCCCCTTGGTCGAGGCTTGCAGCGCTGCTCTCAGCTTTCCATTCAAAGTAGCCGTCCACACCTCTGCTCCGGACTGGCGCAGTGTTCTGATGGCATCAAGTAGATGGGTATGCGGTATATCATATGTATGTATGCAATATAAACATATGTATGTATATGTACATATACGCATAATTCATGCGTGCTCTTTTTGCCTTTACCTCTGGTAAATGCCTTCAACGGGCAAAGTACCAGGGTGCCCATTGAGAACAGGCTCGCACAACCCCTAACCATTGGATGACTCTCCTGTGGGCGAATTTCGTACTATTGGATAGCGCCAATCCCCAACTCATGATGAGAATACCCTTTCCGCTTGCAACCCAGCTTCGTCCTGCATCATCCAGATGTCCCTTCACCAACCGCAACTGTTCATCTGTCTCACAGTCAACGGTCATCTCGCAACTCAAGCTCCTGTTCTGGCAACGACCCTCGTCTTTGGCAGATTGTTCAGTGTTTCTGAATTCTAGCTGCCCTGATGTTCTCACTCCTGCGGAATTTCTGGTACTAAGTGGCGCCACGCGACCCGCGTTCAAGAAACGCTTTGGATTGGTTGTAACTGCACAGATAGGTTCCCTCATATTCAGTGAACACTCCAAAGCAACATCTTGGCCGGTTTCATTGTTGCAAGCAGCGAGTCTCTTCGCGTCTAATTTCTGGTGAGAAAATGACCCACTCACCCAACCAACCAAGCAACCACTCACCCAACCAACCACCCAACCAACCAACCATTTTTGATCAGCCACCCAATCATCCACTCCTCACCCAACCAAGATGACCAGCCAACACAGCCAAGCACCTGGCAGTGGGATCAGCTTCGGCTTCGAGCAAGGCCCGGACCAATCGATGATCATGGCGCGAGGAAGCCAACATCAATGGGCTCCAACCCGCATGGTCAAGCAGCGCCTTGAAACACGGTCACTGGTGTCAGAGACAGGTCATTCCGAGCCATTCCTTAATGGTTTTGATGAGGAATTCATCATTCTTTTCGGAGCTCACTAGCAAGGTCCTTCATGATGAGGATTCTGAATAGTTGTAATTTGTAATGATGGGAGTAATTCATGGTCATGAGAACGCAGTATGGTAACCAATGGTCGCGTCCTTCATGGCTATTACTAATGATAGGCCCTCAATGGTTGTAATCCCAAACCCAATGCAGGACCCCTGCTGATGCTTTACCCAACAGAATCGCAAAAAGTTGGCAAAGTGAGCATATGACACTCTGACCATCCATGACCCCGGAGAAAATATGACCAGATATGACATATGACTTTAAATCGACCCCATGAAACACTGCTTGGATTTAGCACATAGCAGGCCACATCACTCTCTCGCCATGGCGCTGTCTCACACTTCAAAGCTTTCGCCAGCTCAGCCAATGCCAGGTTTCCATTGTGCGCGGCGATGTGCCAGAGGGAGAAGCCGGGAAAGCCTTTCCTGACAAGAAAAAGGTACCATGAAACATCTGTGGTTTCGACCACAGGCTTCCACCTATGTGCTGGGAGATGATGCAATTTTGAATCATGATGTCATCATGGATGAAAGATGAAAGTTGTCAGTGGCTGTTAGTAAGCATGGTTGCTTATGGTCGCTCATGGAATATGTAAGTATGCCCCGGCAACCAGTTGAAAAGGAGCCCCGTTCCTTGTAACGCAAAGGGGTTCCTTAGGAGTTCCTTGGGGACCTTAGTCCATGTTGGCTCAGAGTTCTCCACAATGGTTTGTCACGCTTTTCATAATTCAATCATCCCCCACATCTCACAAAGAACAGCAACCTCAGCCATTTTTATGTCTGGCAATGACGGTTTGTTTTTCTTGGAGCCCAGTGTCTGCTGGCAGTTGCAATCTCCACTTTTCCTCGTTCGTTCCTCCACTGTTCGCAGGTCACCTGTGCAGGCAGCAGCTAAGACCCTTTCGTTGTGGTCTCTGAGCTCCAGCTCTTGCAGTCGCAGACCTGGGCGGAAAGCCGATGCAAGGCCCACATCAGAAACTCACCAAAGCAATGCGCATACTTGCAATACGTTCCTCATGGAAACTTGGCTGTACATGTGACCAAATCAGCGATTTGGTAAGCCCCCGAGTGATGTATTTCAAGAGGACACAGTTTTCTTACACAATCCAAAAGAAACAGCCTTTGACACAACTTGTTGCGGCGCAGATGGCGAGCTGGTTGCATTTCTCTGGCAGAAATGCCACTTCTCAGAGAGTCATCGAGCAGCTGCTGCAATGTCAAGGCATCTTCTGCAGAAGAAGCATTTGCTAACTCGGACTTGAGCTCTTCTTGGCGTCTGCCATGACATAACCAGGCCAAACGGTTTTGCCTCATGGTCGGAAGTGGATCATCAGTAGCTCTTTGAGTGAGAAAAAGACGCTTTGCAAAAACACATATGGAGAGTTCGAAGTCCAAATTAATGCCAACGCATCGCAACTTTAAAGCAATCGACAAACGTGTTGATTCTCGGTCAAAGAAGAGAAGCATGGATGACATGGACCTTCTGTGGAGGGGTGACTTCATCTACAGCCTACGCTGTTTACACCCCTCTTGCGAAATTGTTCTAACTTCATTCCAGGTGCAAAGGCTTGTACTTTGCTGGACTTAATCCAAGTCGAACGGACGCATCTATGAGACTCTGCACGTCATCCACTTCCTGCTGGACGCTTGGCACTGAAGGAAAGTGGCTATGTCCACTATCTGGAAGATTGCCAAGTCCATAAGAAAATGTTCAATCCAAGCTGCTAGGAAAACTCAACGTTGACTCTTGTCCGGTTTGTTTGATTGCAACAAGTACATACCTCGCAAGAAGATATACAGTAAGCCTTCCACTCCTTCGAAAGATATGTCGCTACTCTCTGATCACTCGCAATGGACCAACCGCCTGACGACTGTCATCTCAGTGCTTTCTTGAATCTATAGAGTATATTTGTATATTCATATTTGTTTTACTGACTGTTTACATCTGTTTACTATTTTTCAACATGACAATGACATAATCCGCCCTGCAAATTGACGTCCCTGCGGCTCTCCTCCAATTGATTGGGTTCCTGCAAGAACGTGTCCAATTCCTTGAGACATCGCTCCAGCACAGGCCCAAGAGCCCCTGAACCTTGGCCGCTCGACATGTCTGAGCGATCTGCGCTTCACAAGAAGCCCCTGGTATGTTCCATCAAGAGACACCAAGGCACACGCAGCGTAGCGTTCATTATCGCTATAGAATCTCTGTAAATCGACATAAACAGAATATTACAGTTCTGTAGACAGTACTGGTACTTCGGTCAATTCAAACATGGGTATCGAAGGACCTTCAATCGGTAAGGATCCTCGCAAATCAGAAATCATCATTTTGAAAACAAAGGTCTAAGCGAAAAGACGGATCCACGCCTTTACACATAAGAGCTTGATGAGTAAATCCAGACGTTGGTTGGTTGGTTTGGTGACCCATAACTCAAATAGAGACTGATATTGAGTCTACTGTCTGTGATGTTAATGTTCTTATTACTACTAGGATCTACTAGGTAACTTGTAATGTGGATATGAAGCACATGAAGCACATTCCACTGCAGGAACTGCGGCCAAAGCTTCCCAGCATGGATTCCAGGGCCAGGAAGTAGCGCCCCACTTCATCGATGCGTCGCGCCAAATAGGCCATCTCCTGCTTCACCTGCAGATTCACCCGAAAAGCCCTGCGATTCGAGAACGGTGTCTCTACTTTCCAGGCCCGTACGCTGCATATATGCTGCATGTGTGCATTATATATATATATATATATATTGCTTTTGTGTGTTTGTTTATTTGTTTATTTATTTAGTTATCTATGTGTCTATTCATTTATTTATGTTTTATTTATTCATGTATCTGTTTATTTATTAATTCATTTATTTATGTATTTACCTATTCATTTATTTATTCATGTGTTTAAGTTTTATCTATTTATTTATCTATTTTATTTATCTATTTATTTATTGATTGATCTGTTTATTTGTTTATCTATCTATTGATCTATTGATTTATGTATTTATCTATCTATTTGTTGATCTATTGATTGACTTATTCATTTGATGAGCAATCTAGGACTATGCTTTCTCAATCCTAAACATTTCCCATCGAGATGTCTTCCTAGGTCAGTGGCATGCCGCGATTGCATCATCCAAGGCATCCGAGTGACATATCGATGCGTCATGAAACAGGTATCGGGTCTTGCTGCTTTACCCCCAGGACACGGAACACCAGTCGCCACTCCACTGCCAAGTAGACCCGAGACGGGCGCGGCCAGCTTCACTTGATCAACGTCATCTTCGCTGTCCACATTGGGCGCAGGTAGGAGACCTTCCCAAGTGATGACACAACTGTTTCCAAACGCAATCTTAGTGCACAACACTGTATACAAATATACACTTGATTTATGCCAATATGATGGGATGTGGATGGCTTCTTTCCAAGGAAACCGGGTAAACATAGGTAAAGTCTTGCATGGGAGGCTATTCTGCGAGCAAGTGACACACTGCGAGCGACTTCCTACTGTCTCTCTACCCAAGTGCAGTGAAATCATTCATTTCGGCAGGACTAGACCAGGAAGCTTTCTCTAGCTTGGAAGCATCAGCAACAAAGCCAAGTACGTTAAGGTACGCTCACGGGATTCTCTTTGTCACCAAAAAAAGGTTCATTCAAAGTTCATTCCACCTCAAGCCCCAAACAGCATCTTTTCAAAATTTCCTGTGAACCCAGATGCGCCTTTCATCTGCGACAGCGAGCAGTCGTCACAAATGTTCCGCGCAGACGGAGGGCTTCCCTTTGTGACCACATGCGGCGGACGTCTCAAAGGCTTTGGACCGCGCTGGCTTCCAAGCAAAGAGGAGAAGCCCATCGTGACCTTGGCAATGAGCAAGCTGTCTCCCTTGTACCCTTACCAAGGGGTGGAAATTTTCATGATCATAAAAATAAAGCAGCTTGAGAACCACCAAGAGTGGCATTTCTTTTGGGGTCCAGAAAGCTTCTGGCTGTGGTCTCAGCACCAACGCACTACGACTAACCAGCCAACCAACTAACCAACAAAGTCAACCCAAGAGTCAACCCAAACCAACTGCATCTTTTGCCAGGCGACATCTGCTGCTTTGTATTTCCAAGTGCTTTGCTTTGGCCGGCCGGGCGGCGGCACCGGTGACAGCTGTTCATGCTGTTCGCCAGGCAGGTCGTCGTCCATTGCGGAAATGCAGAGTGATGTTTCAAGGATGAAAGATGGTTTCTTATGATACAAGAATATAAGATATAATAACCAGTAAACTCGAGACGTCTTACTATGTCTTATTGGATACTAGTAATATCTAGTAATTACACGTTAAACAACTAGTAAGACATAGTCAGACATACGCCACCATTCGTTGGTGTTGGTACATCCCCAATAGACCCATCCAAACCAATGGTGTCCACTGGTGACCAAAGACTCCTTCCACCATGTCAGGCGGTGCCATTTCACACCTGGACAGCTCCAGTTGAACTTGAAACCATGCTCTTTTTTGTGGTTCACAGCCATGCACATCGATGTAATTCTTCTGATGAGCCTTCAGGACAAAAAAATTGACAAGCGTACTGACCCTGAGCAAGGTGCAAACTGCACGAGAACGAAACTGGCTCGCAAACGCGACCAGGGCATTGGTGTGTGTGTGTGTGTGCGTCTGTGTGTCTTGAATCCATCAACTCCCCAAAATTGAAATTCACTAATTCGACGATGACAGCTGATCAAACAGGTTCGTTGTCTTCATGGTACACCCAAGAAGGGAACCATATATTCGAGCAAGCACACTTTGGCAATCTCTGGGCTGTCTACTTTTGTGCCAACATGGTGTAGTAATGTATTTTATCAATTGATGGTGGTTTCTTGGAACAGGGGACCTCCAAAATGGTTGGTTTATTACTACAAATGATCAATATCGGATGATTTGAGGGTAGCCCCCTAGTTCGAGGAACTTCCAAATGATTGTGCTGATCTCCAACATGGCACAGTATCGTCGCAGCTTTTGCTCGCATCAAAATGGGAAGACTCCTGGAGCGCTAACGTCAGGGGAATCCTGAACTTTTGGAGTCTCCTCCGGTGACGAAGGACTGATTCACCGCAGCTGACTCTCTTTCCACAGCGATGTTCGATAGAAGATGAGCAGTTTGGAGGCCATTTTTTATATGTTTATGGCTATCCTGAAAGGTGATGAATGATGATCATCCGTCGTTTGATGGCGTGATCCCGCTGAATTAATGATGAAATAATCTGAAATACATTGAAATCCTGCGTTGTGAGAGGAGTCGAGAGCCTACAGACTTGCACCTGTTGGAGAGCATTGATCCAACCAGCTTTGCACCTGAAAAAAATATCTAAACGACCGCAATGGCCCTGGCACCGATGCATTTACCGTGAGCTTTGCACTCATCCGACGACTTCCAGGATCTTTTGGTCTCGCCTGGATTTCGGTGCCATCCCGGCGGTGTTAGTATCGCTGGGTTTATGGAAGTCCTTGAAGTCAGGCAAAACCTGTAGTTCCTTGGCACCTATCTGTGTCCACATCTTGATTCTGAAAATACTATCATTCTGGGATGCCAGTGCTGCACAATTCCCTGAAGATGTGTTCTTACATGATCCTGGGTTGTCACTTCAGAGAGATGCCAGCGAAAGTGAAAAGTGAAAATGATCCTGGCTTGTATCTTTAGCGAATATCACCAAGAGCGTTGCAGCATCATGCCGAGGGCCTGCTATAAATTGAGCGCTAACTGTTGTTTCCTTTTCAGCAAACCAAAAACAATAATGTGAGAGGTGCGCGAAAAAATCCGCACACGGCATGAAGTACAATCATCAAAACCTGCGACTTGTCCTGTTGTTATGAACTACTTGTCAGTGTTCAAGGGCTCACCAAATTAGTCATCTTTTTTGTTCAATAGGTACGTTCGGCCCGCAATGGATAAGATTACCAAGCACTTGGAAGCTCTATCAGCCTCTATCGGTCAACCCATATTTTGGCTTCACCATTCCTTCTCAACCCTCAGCCCACAAACCACGATGCGCAAGCCGACCCAATGATTCTTCCTGGGGCACCAACAGTTGTCTGGACCACTTTGGCTCCAAAGGGTAGCCATCGTCAATTCGAACCTGGACCAAGATGAGCAAAATGTCCAACTGTCTCTCTGAAATGTAACGCGATGATTTGTGTTTCGGTCAAAAGTTTCAAACCCAGGTATCTGCGGCCGTGTGGCAGGAAAACGCTTGCCAATAGCATTGGTCATTGGTTTTAATTCAGCATTCCACTGTAACACCTCCTGTTGCTGTACACCCCTTTGGGTTATCAAGAGTCGTCCTACTGTTGCCACCGGATAGGAAGTACTTGCGGCAACTGCGGGTCATTCAAGCTCAGCCGATTGTTTTCTAAGCCATTTCTCTTCAACATCTACGCCCTCCTTAGCCACTGCTTTCCTGGCCAACTCGGTTTCTTTCTCCTCCTGTGTTTTTATCATGGGCTGTGCCATGCTCTTCAGATTCGGCTCCCCGCCTCCTCCTCCTCCCCTCTTTCTTCACTTCTCCTCCCACATGTTCTCCTCCTCCTCCTCCTTCTCCCCTTCTCCCTCTTCTCCTCCTCCTCCTCCTTCTCCCTCCTCTCCTCCTTCTCCTACTCCTTGTCCGTTGCCGCTGGTGATTTTCAGACCCCACAGCTGCCACCTCCACAGCCTCGCCATCATCGCTCCGCGGGGAGAACTGTCGTGCCATGACAGCCTGGACCTTAGCAAGGCCCATGGTCCCAAAACCCTCGGGCCCCGTTGTGACACCAATCTTCGGTGAACTTTGCATCTACACATCTGACACAGATGACTCTCCAAAACAACCTCAAGACACCTCAAACCGCCCACTGTTGGAGAATTATTGAGCGGCCGAATTTTCGGGCACATCCAGCACAATGCTGTACCAACAAACAGGGGCATGCGGAGGGGTAAATCATGAGCTTCCCAGTGATACACCCGTGTCGATGCCACACTCCCAGGTCGATCTTGGTGCCCGATCGTGGTGCCCGATCTTGGTGCCCAACGGTCCAGTCATCCTCGTAGGCTTCTTCCAAGTCAACCTGCCGGTGAAAACTTGTGCCAAACAAGTGCTGCAACACCTGGCTGATCCATGAGCAGGTGAGCGTTCAAATAAACCGAGCTTCAATCAATGGCTAAACAATGGTCAATCAATGGTTCTTCAATGGTTAATCAATGGTGACTCAATGGTTAATCAATGGTTCATTAATGACTAACGACTTCTCATTTCATTATTCATCACCATGTTAATGATGATTGATCACGGTAAAGTAACCATCCACGATTCATTGAGTGCTCCATGTCATCGTGACGTGCCATCCTCCCACACCTGATTCAGCAGCCCCTCAGCACTGCTGTACATCTCCTCAACGGTGATATCTGTCCCCGTGACGGGAACGGCCCAACGGAGCGACCCTTTGGAGTGGTGGTGTGACTGGGGCTCCGTGGTGGTTGATCATGCTGGACGATGATAATGGTTGGTTAGTGGTGGTTGATGTTGGTTTATACTGATAATGATACTGTTGATGATCATGATGGTGTTAGTGATGAATAGGGGTGTGCTGATCTCTCTCTATGGTGAAGCCGGGGCTGGGTACCTAGGGGACAGTTTGGGATGCCCCCGAGGGACCTCATAGCCCCATATGATGCCCAAGGCCCCCAAGAGCCCAAAGGGTTGGACAAAGGATCAAGGATGGGACGATGATGAAATTCAATTAGGTTCCCTCACTTCACAGCATTCCACTGTCCAAAGTTTTTTCCTTTGTGCGTGCGCCAACGGGGAATCAATGCCTACTGTTTATTTGTGTTAATGCCGCACATATACATGCATAGCTGCTTGATGCAGGTTGTATTGCAAGAAATGACATACGGATACGGACAACAGCGCATTCACACACACACAACATACAGGGGTACGAATGTATGGCATATTTGAAATATTCAAGAAGAATAGTACTGCACCTGATTTCTGCATGTGCGTTAATCGGTGCAATACGTTGGTGCAAGTAACCTTGGTTGCCTGTTTTTTAGACAATGCCAAACTTGGACTGATCACCTTTGGGAGTTGCCAAATGTTGCCAACCATGGGTCGCAATTTTCTAATAGCGTTTATTTGGTGGTTCGCTTGGTTTGCTAGTATAGCCTATATCGTTGCTTAATTGTTCTAACATATGACGTGTAAAACTTTGTATGTGGGGTATACACATTTGTTTTGCGTTCTAAAGGTATATGTTAGTATGCATTGTGGAAGTGACATATGTGTGCATATTTCTAGTATTTTTTTTTGAAGGGGATGTCATGTAAGCAGTCCATGCCGATGGACTCATGCAATATCATGCCTGCGATGCGTCCAATGCATAATTATAGTGCAAGATCATGCATGTATAGCTGTACTGATATATCGACAATGATACTTACTATACTAGTGCGCTGCACTCTACCTGCTTCGTCTTCCTTTTCGTATGCGATGCAGGTACGAAACAGTATCTTACAGTGTTGTAGTTTTAACCAAAAAAGAAGCGCAACACCCTGTCAGTTCCAAAACATTTAGTAATAGTGTGCGTTATGTGTTGTGTTTTTGAGCCAGGCTTTCGGTCCATGAGTCAGTTCACATGTAAAAACATGTTGGACACATCAGTGCAGAAGAAAAACAATTTTTTTTCGCGGTGTGTAAATATTAGGCATTATGCATATCTACACTTGTGTTTCTTTTGTGTGCTTCATTATTTTCTTCTATATCCTTTTTGCCTTTATCCGTACTACTGTATACTTCGATCTGCCTTAATCTGCACCACCTTGCCCTCTAATGTATTTTTCACATTGCAGTGCCCTATTCTGTCCTTTATCCTACTCAAGTATAGCATACTATTTGCTATTTTATTCTACTTCGCTTTATTCTTCCCTAAACTGCTCTATTTTTCTGTCCTGTGGTTCATTGCTGCATTTTTTTTATGTTGTGTAATGCTATGAATTGCAATTCTGTACGAGATATAGTATATATACACTCATATTATCTACTGTAATCATGTCATACAAACTTACATGCACAAATGCGCACCTGAGAAAAGGGGACCAAAGCCAGACCCTGAGCTGGGTTGTTAAGACAGGGAGTCTACAAATGCAAGCTCAAAGTTTTGCCATACATTTATTTTTCCCTAAGGGGGTGTGAGGGATAGGGTGATGGCAAAGTGGTCATTTTTTCAGCAGGCGATTCTGTGTTGTTATGGAGTCTTGGCGACGAAATTAGTTATGGTTTTTAGCTTGTCGGGGAGAGGCATTGGTTAACTTTTTTTCACATTCCTTTTATCTTTTTTTGGATGAGGGTGTTGCAGGAAACACTAGATTTGTTTCAAATAAATAGATACCAAGGGTTTTGCCATGTCGCATATGTTTTGTTGATGTTTCGGGCATGCCCAGGCCTGCAAATAGCAGTTGTTATACATAAGTCACATTAGTTGCAAAACAACATCCAAATAACATGGTGCAAAAAAGGTGGGAAGACACAGTGTTTAGCGCTGCGCAATATCATATGGCATTGTATTCAATTCATTGGATAACATGTTTATCATACTTTGTCTCATTTGGCCTTATCTCATCTCATTTTCTCCCTTGTGCTATTCATTCCTTGCAGGAAAAAAAGAGTTGACTTGCGCTATCTAGTGGCTACATAAAGAGTTCAACACTCAACTTCGCCAACAGTCAATGCGCAATCAAAAAACAAAGCACATAGATGGCGCGCGCGTTTTGGAGAATTGAAGAAGTAGCAAGAGCTCGTGACCTGGAACCAATATGCTGGTGGATCCCGGGAAAAAAACAACAAATCGGAGCGATCGATGGCACAGGTCACCATTGTGAGGCATTGTGGCTCCACCCATGAACAAGTGGTAGAGAATCGCTGCCGCAAATTTCCAGCCATTTTTCACTCAATCTTGAGGTCACAATGGTGAATATTTGCCAGATGCTGACCCCAACCAAATCTATGCGACAAGTGCATTGATAAAACATGCCGCTGCATGCCTGTGCCATTTAGAGCGTGGACTCGTTACATCGCATATTAATCCATGTTCCCATGTTTTGTGTCGGAGTGTGTTGCATTACAATATCCTATGCCTCAAGATTCCCTACGATACTAAATTGTCTACAACAAATAAAACAACGGTAAGCAAGGCTGCAGAGTCCAAAACTGCAGCATACATACCATGCTCTACTAGACTAGACTACAGGACTGTAGGACTACGTGTGCGACTACACGCTACATAGTTGTTTTGCATGGACAAATCATTCTCTAGCTGGATTTGCGCGCTGTCCATAGCATAGGCATTTGACTAAATTCGGGATCAACACAAACAAATCCAAAGACGTTTGCCCTAAGAGTGTCGGCGGATACAGCCCAAATTCTGGGTCAAACGTCACTTCATCCTGTTGAACCTAACAATGAATTATTTTCTCGGACTCTCTCCAACTTTATCAACCTCAAGCACAAACGTAAATATAACACAAAACCACAAGCGCCCTATAGCGCGTACAAACGCAAGATGCGGAGAAGGAAGATCTAAGCCAGGAATAAATCAATTCACAGGCTTTGAAGCATACAAATGAAAAGTTTCGTTATAAATCGGTCGTCGGTAAACGAGCAACCTGAAGCAAGCTGAGACAGGACGGCTCAGGTTTGTTCCTCCTTTTGCTACGCAGCCCCGAAGTAGAAAGTAGGGTGTCGCTATCAAAAATGAAGGTGTGCATTTGTATTGGTTCCTCGTAGTGGCGGGTGGGGGCATGCAAGCAACAACTTGCAAAGGCGATTGTAGAAATCAACCCACCTTCCATTTCGCTAGAATACGGCAGGAGATACGCTTGTGGATACATTTTTTTAATATTTGTTTATGTTGCAAGTCAAACATCCAACAGGTTAGTCAAATTGCCAAGAACAGAAACCACTCAACTGCTTCGATTCCCTTTTTTTTGTCATCACACATGCAAACAGAAATCATACTAACAAGATCAGAAAAGCACACGCTGCTGCTTTCTTCAGTATTGGGTTAAAATGGGTTCAAACCAAAACAAAATTGGTCCTGAAAGCAAAATACCAAAACTGTATGAACACACACGTCATTTTTTTGATATCTTTTGCGCAAGTCGTTCTTTGAAAGCCCACCAGGGCGAAGTTGCGCTGAAGGCATGGTTGCCACCTTATCATTGGAACGCGTTTTTTTCACAGTTGGTTCTGTTGTTTGGAACTCTTGCCATTTCTCAGCCACTGCTGTGTTATCATTAGTAAACAATTACTCAACATGCGTATGATTTCCCTGGCTATACCGTATTTTTCGAAATATGTCAGACACATTTACATCGTTATCTTAAGTAACATGATTCATAATTCCAATACCAGTTGTAAAGTTGCCCGTACGAAATATAATGCCACCAAATGTGCTGTGTTCAAGCCCTCTTTTAAATCTAACGGATTTTTTCCTGCTTGCGCCAAACACTTGCGAGGCGCTTGCACCATCCCAACCGTTGCTTACGCCAGGGGTCTATCTTAAGGTATGCTTGCGCGAGATTGCGCAGGGATTGAAATGTGTCATTTTCAAGTTTTAGCTTGCACGGTGTGGGCCAAAGAACATTTCAGATATGTTTGGGAGATGGTCAAGGCATGTCGCTACATTGCATTAGATGCGCAAACAAAATAATGGCATTTGATGCCTCGGACCTTTTGCTAATCCTACCAACCCTAAACCCTAGGCGGTCTTTCCCCAAGGAAACCTTTCTTTAGGCATACCAACCCTAGCAGACCCTTCCCAGGCATATAAGCACCAACCCTAGGCGTACCAACCAACCCGTAAGCCTAGATGACCCCTAGGCATACCAACCCTGGGTAACCTTCCCCCGTAGGCGCACCAACCCTATATTCACCCTTCCCTAAGCGCGCCAGCAACTTTCCCTAGGCCTACCAACCCTAGGGGATCCTTCCCCAGGCGCACCAACAACCCGTAACCCTAGGGGACCCTTCCCTTGGCCTACCATGCGCAACAACAATCCGTAACCCTAGGGGACCCTTCCCTAGGCCTACCAACCCAGCCTAGGACACCCTTCCCTAGGCCTACCAACCCTAGGCAACCCTTTGCTAGGCGCACCAACAACCCGTAACCCTAGGGGACCCTTCCCTAGGCCTACCAACACCCTAGGGGACCCTTCCCTAGGGCTACCAACCCTACAGGACCTTTCCTTAGGCACACCAACAACCCGTAACCCTAGGGGACCCTTCCCTAGGCCTACCAACCCTAGGTAACCCTTCCCTAGGCGCACCAACAACCCGTAACCCTAGGGGACCCTTCCCTAGGGCTACCAACCCTAGAGGACCCTTCCCTAGGCGCGCCAACAAGCCGAAACCCTAGGGGACCCTTCCCTAGGCCTACCAACCCTAGAGGACCCTTCCCTAGGCGCGCCAACAAGCCGTAACCCTAGCAGCCCTTACCAACCCACCCTAGGGGACCCTTCCCTAGGCGACCCTTCCCTAGGCCTACCAAGGCCTTCCATGCCTTTCCAAAGCCTGCCAACCCTAGGACCCTTCCCTAGGCCAGCCTGTAGGCGTACCAACGGTGTTGGCAACCCGTAACCCTAGGGAACCCGAGGGGACCCTTGAGAATCCGGCGTGTGGATAAATGATTGCGTTTATTGGTAGTTGTTGATATAACTATTTTGGTTCGTTGTTGAGACATGTTTATGCGTTAAGTATCTAGTTATTGCATGAATGCTTGGGCAACTAAATCCTATTTTGGTGGCTTAATCATTGTTATTTCTTCACACATTATTGGTTTGTTCAAACATGATTGGGTGGTTATTTAAACTTCTCTTCTTTGCTTAAGCTTCCAGTAAATAATGTGCATGAATGGTCTTGATACAATACATACATGAATATAAATGAAGATGTATACACACACAGATATATATATAAATAAATATATATATATATATATATATATGTATGTATACATAAATATGCATACATATATATATATATAAATCTGTGTGTGTGTATTTTTCTTTCCAACGTATTATTGAGGCATCCCAGATGTGATTGAATGCGGGATATTTAATTACATTGTTTGAACATCCATTATACGAATGAATTCTGGGAAAAACATCATATCCACGTGGTAAATTTCTCTCTTGAAAACAGCCGTTATTTCAAGAAGAAGCACCAACATTACATTTGAATGGTTGCCGGAACGTGTGAAACCCCCTTTTAAGCTTTGTAACTCAAGTGATTAGCGTTTGCTCCGAATCATCTTTTGGGCGCTCTCTGCTACCGGCTAACAAGAACAATAACAACAACAGCAACATCATGTCTACAGCGAAATGTATGCCAGTGAATGTGCGGATTGATTTTGCACTGGCTGATTGACAATCCTTATATAGGCAGGTCAAACTTGTGCATGGACAGGTTCAGTAAACCCAGTTATAAATCATACATGGGTTGATTCATGTTTAGGGCTGCTACATAATTGCTGCCCGAGAAGGGTTTCAGAAGTTTCCTGGGGTTGCTAGATAGCTGCTAGAAGCCTCATTGTCAAAGAAGCCGGAATGGAGCAAACAGTTTTTGTCTTTGTGAACATTAACGTGTTATTGGTCACGAAGAGAAAGCCCGGCATTTCAAAGTTGATATGTATGTACGCGCGTGTCCTGTCTCTCAGGTGAGGTCCGTTTTTTTTATGTGCTAGGGTGCAGTTTGTATATTTTGAAGTGGATGCTTGCAGGTGTTGGGGTACAGGTTTATATATGTAGCGGTGGAGTTTTGCATGTGCGGGACTGCAGTAGTGGTTTAGGTAATCAGAATATGTGTTAGAATATGCTACAGCGCAATTATTCGCTTCACCAATTGCATCACATACCGACAAAATTGCATGGCTGGTGTCTTCAACACTACGCAGCTTTGGTAGCATGTCTAAATGATATTGCAAGGTAAAAACCATGCGCGTACTTAATTATTGCATATATGTATACACCTGTGTATGTGGGATGGCTGGGCTGCATGATAGGCTCTGGTGTCCATTTATAAGAACAAAAATTCAAAACATTTGGCCACACTCAAATGCCTGACAGAGTCCGATATGTTGTGTGAACTCTCAGTAACACAGGCGGCTGAAATCAAAATGACACCAGGATCGTTAATTCAACATCAAGTGTTTTCAGTTGATGTGAATCATTTTGAATATTTCCCATCTTCCGGGACATGCTTCCAAGCCATGGTAAGTAAGACAGATATTGAATAAACAAGAAATCATCATGCAACGAAGAGAACAAACATCGAAAATGTACCAAGAGTGCGGTATGTTGTGTGTTCTCAACATCCCCTGGTTAGATAGGTTTGGTATATTCCATTACTTGGCATTTGAATTTAGAAGGTCATACACGCAGTGCCTACTTCATAGAGCCACACGAATGATCATACATTCGTCACTTCTAATTGTTTCATCAACACGCATGCTTAGTTTAGACAACAACCAATTTAATATTTTTCAGTAATATTGAAAAATCAAAAAATCCGTTCCTATTTGAAACAGGAAACATCAAAATTATTGTATACAAAATATTTCAACAAACAAACCAAACATACATAAATGCAAAACAAACATATTCAATGATTGGATAAAATGATCTAAGATTCAGATTCCAACGGGACACAAATAAATCTAGCTTCTCCCAGAACAGACTTTTCTAATTTACAAAAAATGTTCCGAATACAAGAGCAAGGTTCTGAACTCAAACACAGTAGGTTCAAATGCCATATTTTGTCCAAAATTCATATATTTTATCCGACCAAGAAACCTTGAAAAAAACAACATGGTAATATTCTAAACAAACATTAAGACTAAAACATAATGAATATCCAAAACCATCGAATAGAGCATGTCCAACCTTCAACATAATATGTTAACCATTCAAGGAATCATACAGTAGATGGACAAATTAATCAAACCCTGGACCACTTGTCATGTCACTTCCCCCTCACCCCCATCATTTTCAACGTTGGCTGGCGGGATGTGATTTTGGCTTTGGGGTTTGATTCATTTCGTCCACTCGCGCCAACCTCCGGAACACCAACTCCAACATTGAAATTGGGGGGCAGGGGCGTTGATCGTTGAAGGGGTTTGAATAATTCGTCCACCTACGGTACTGGTCTGCCATGGTCAAGAAGGATGGCCGCTACCTTTCTGCGACCAAACTTGTTTCTTTCTTTTTCCCGATTACCTTTCTCCTGTCGAAGCTTATTCCTTGTGTTTTTCCAATTACCTTTCTCCTGTCGAAGCTTATTCCTTGTGTTTTTCCAATTACCTTTCTCCTGTCGAAGTTTATTGCTTGTGTTTTTCCAATTACCTTTCTCCTGTCGAAGCTTATTCCTTGTGTTTTTCCAATTACCTTTCTCTTGTCGAGGCTGATTCCTTGTGTTTTTCCAATTACCTTTCTCTTGTCGACACTTATTCCTTGTGTTTTTTCCAATTACCTTTCTCCTGTGAAAGCTTATTCCTTGTGTTTTTCCAATTACCTTTCTCCTGTCGACGCTTATTCCTTGTGTTTTTCCAATTACCTTTCCCCGTCCCAATTACCTTTCAATTCCCTTTCAATTCCCTTTCCAATTCCCTTTCCAATTCCCTTTCCAGATCTCATGGTTTTTCATACGGATTCTTGAGATGCCCATTGTCAGCAAGAAAAAAAGAAAATGTATTTTTTGATTCGAAAAACATTAGCCATCTAAAGAATTCGTATGAAAACACATGAAGTTTGGAAAGGGAATTGGAAAGGTAATTGGAAAGGGAATTGAAAGGGAATTGAAAGGTAATTGGGACGGGGAAAGGTAATTGGAAAAACACAAGGAATAAGCGTCGACAGGAGAAAGGTAATTGGAAAAACACAAGCAATAGGCTT
>VSDK01021497.1:184582-194748 GCA_009767595.1 Symbiodinium kawagutii
ACAACCACAACCACAACCACAACCACAACCACAACCACAACCACAACAACCACAACAACAACAACAACAACAACAAAAACAAGAAGAACAAGAAGAACAAGAAGAACAAGAAAAACAAGACGAACAAAAACAAGAACACCAACCGGAGGCTTTGGATTGACAAGAATTTCCAAAGAATCGCTCCTACTTGCATCCATGAAGCGGGACTTGCAATGCCCTCTTTGTTTTGGTTCATTACCCTACCAGTTTCGGGCCAGGTTCTGAGCCGCCGCACCCCAACCAATGAGAGCCCGTGCTGTTGCACGGACTGACGCACTGCCCAAACGGCCTTGGGAAGGCATGGACTTGACAAGCTATGGGAGGTACACCCAACCATCCCACGCACCAGGGTGGCGGATGAAACTCGATGCCCTGTGTCCGTGATGCCGAGTGTCACTTTGATTGGAGTTCGAAGCCTGTAGAATCCCAAGATTGGACGAACGCCTATTCCACTTGGCAACTATCTATTTATCTATCTATATGGATATATATGATGAAATGGTTGGTTTTCCAAAACATCCCAAAGAAAAAACGCTCGATGATTGAGGCTCTATCTCTGAGCGGATAAAAAGTCCATGGTCCGTGGCTGCAACATCCAATATGTTCTTCATTTTCACAGAGTCTAGTGGAAAGCGGTAGACCATCAGGGATGATAGGGAGATGTCTCAAAATAAATATGCTGGTACAGTCATCAACATGCATTACCCATGACCATCCTCAATCAACCATACAATGTGTCTTGCACTTAGCAAGCATCAAATCAACCATCAGCACTATGCTGTATCGGGGTGTTTTTCAAAATAGGGTACCCCTAAATCATCCCTTTATAACCATTCATAATAATAAACTCCAACCAACTTTGGGGTACCCCTATGACTTGAGAAATGCCCTATCTACCAAGCACTCACCATTGCTGACCGCTGCCACCAGCAGGTCACCACCCTTCCAGGTCTCGAACCTCGCAGAGCGGCCAAGCCTGGGCTAATGCACAACCGTCCAGGAGGAAGCCTCCACCTTCACTGATAAATTGATGATCGATGGTTGATGATGGTTGATCAATTTATGGTTGACTAATGGTTGATTGATTAGCTGATGATCAATTCATGGTTGATTGATGGTTGATCAATGCTTGATGATGGTTGTTGAGAAATGGTTTATGACGGTCGAATGAAACTGCCAAGAGCGCGCGGGGCAACAATTTCTAGTAACATCAAGACAGATCTAATATGGGCCATGCACCCTCAGTAGAGATTTTCCAAGACAATGGTTGTATCGTATCTATCTGACCACGGTTTAAGTTTGGAAGAATTCCCTGATGGGCCCCATCTCAGCCTATCTAAAACACGTACACGAGCAAAAGCCCATGGTTGGAGCCCCATCAGCAAAAATGGAGATGCTCGAATCCATACAGCCTTCAAGCATCACCCATGGCAGGCCTGCATTTCTGGCACAGCAATGCAGCAGGTTGCCATGGCTTCCTGCGACATGAACTCAATTTTTGCACCTCTCTGAGGGTCGTACAAGCTATGATTGTTTAGTTGGGTAACCCTTTACGGATGGTTATTTGCTAGGTAGTGATTTAAAGATGGTCCTTTCGGATCTTTATGAAGAGCATCGCTGTGGCAAGATAGCGGCGCCAAAGGCACGCTACTTGTGGTTTCTCTTCGCATCTCTTCGCAATCTATCAAAAAACATGATGGACACTAAGCAAACGGTCAGAATTCCACATTGCTTCAAGCAGCTTAGCCCACCTTGCTGCTTGGATACGCAAGCTTCCCCATCTCCACCTGCTACCTCCAACGATGCCAATGCTAAACCTCCGAGGCTCAAGGGCAATCACTCCAGATTTGATGGTAGCATGACTGACAAACGGATAGCTATGCTGCGTTTGCTGGCCTAGCGAATGGACATCGTGGGACATGGCAGCATCGACGGCAGCGTCCTAGCAAAGGCAAATTATGAAACCTGCACTGAGAGCTACGTGCCTGAAGACTCACTGAAGACTACCATGAAAACCTGAAAACCCCACTTTGCAGAGAAAATAAGGATTCCTTTCGAGTTTCGATTTTCAGGTTTCATGGTGGCTTTCTTTGGTGAAAATTTGTTGCCACTTGAAATCAAAGGTATGCACTGAAAGATGAAGCAGACATGCAGAAAGCACAGCCTCAGACCCGCTCCTCTAGGACCTTCAGCACCAAGGTGTGGTCTTGGCTGACCTGAGAGGGTGCCATCTGTCCTGTTGTTTCCAAACGGCCTTTAGAGGGTGCCATATGTCCGAAACGCGCCCATTTGGAAACAACATGACATATGGCACTCTCTAAAGGCCGATTTGTCATCTCAAAGGCTCAGTGTAAAGTGCCATGGATACCTCCTCGCAGCACTTGGCACCCATGAAAAAGAACTTGGCTGGCGTGGTTCAATATTTTTTTGTCAGCTTCCGATGTTATTCATGAAGACGTGGATCAACAGTGCAGCATTGTGACTTCACTCTGCAAATCACGAAATGCGCACAGTAGTCTCTCTGCAATACCTCTTTACTCTTCAACATGACTCTCTTGCAAATCGATGCGGCTATAAGTCAATATCCTGTACGCCAGTTGTTCACATCTCATAAATGACGAGACTAGCCCAACTGTTGAGATGCTAATCTATCCACACATAATTTGTGCCTTCATCGAATGGCTCAGTTCTTCCACGTCCTTTTTTCACGGGTGGCCTAGCTCGCCACATCGAAAGCATCTGAGGCCTTTGCCCAGTTCAAGATCACTTCAGCTGCTCTTACCTCTGACCTGGGAGCGACAAAGTGGCTCAAGTTGCCACCCTTTTCAGCTCTCCAGTGACAAGCTCAGTGATTAAGCATGGTTAAACATGGAAGTGACCATGGTCTAGAATGGTTTACGGCTGGTTACTGATGGTGAATTATGATTAAGTCAGTTTATGAATGGTCGATGATGGTTTATGATCCTTGATGGTGACAATTCACAAGCACAGGGCAGCCAAGCTGCATTTCCTGCGCATCGATCAGCGCGGCCTGTGGGTCTGCCTGGGCAAAGTAATATGAACTAAAATCCATGGGTTTGACTCCATGTCAATTTGCGTGAAATACTCCATGCTCCATCAGTGGCGAGTTAATCGTTTCTGGGCCCAACGTCTGTGTATTTTGGCAGGCCGGTAACCCTTCTGAAAACAACCAAAGCTCGTAGAAGTTCAGTGATCCAAATTTGAGGAAAGCACCCACCATTACTAATCTCACCGTCCTCAATCCTCATCAACCATCACAGTAATTGGTATTAGCTGTGGCCTGTTGCACAACTGATGGAACCTGCAATCCGCTTTGGCCTGGTGCAACAGAAGCAGACGGCCTCAGCCAAGTTGACCAATCTAGGTCCCATGGTGAAAGAAGCTATCTGCAGGTCATGGAATTTGCTAGTTTGGAATTTTCTAATATATTTGTTGTCAAAAAAAAAATCCAGTGTTTGAAGATACCACAGCAGGTCTCTAGTGGCTGACCAACGAGCTGAGAAGAACACAGAGTTCGGCATCGCCATGACGCAAAGCCAACTGCAGCAGTGAGGACGGCCTCGGCGCCACATTGAGACCATGCAACTGGGACACGGATCCATTCCTGTGATAGGAAACCTGATTTGGTGTGGCAATCCCTGGTTCAAGTCTTATGCAGCTACTCTACCTGCTAGCACTTTTCTCAGGCTTCCTAACCCAATCCAATGTGCTTTGGCCATCTCGGCAGTGATTGATCGAACACAAACCTCTGACGCTGCGGATTGAGGTCACCAGCCCTTTGGCCGCGTCCCCAGCAAGAAACTCATGATTCGGATTGGCCTCCGGCGCATCCAAAAATGTGATGGTATGTTTTCCCACCAAGACTAAGGGCATCTAACCTTTACCACTGTTACCATCTGTTCCCACCATCCATGGACAACCACTTCTGGAATTGGGAATGCAAGCATTGAACGTCGTGATTCTTGTGGGTATGATGAGGCAGCAATTTCCTTCCACCCCATGCCTTCTGTCGAAGACGTTCCTTCACAACCTGGGAGCATTGAGTCACCCGTCGGAAGGCTTTGTAACAAGTCCAAATTTGTGAACTCCTGTAGCTCGTCTGCGGGCCGCACATCAAGCCTCGTTGCGTCCTGAAGCAGGAGCGCAGTCCCTATAGCAATCACTAGAGAAAAGCGCCAAGATTGGATTGCAAGCACAAAGAATTACCACTTTGCAAATGTTGTTATCACAGACAGTTTGGTCATACCGAACAAAAACATCATATTCTGCCTTGTACAGCAATATGTATGCATAGAAAATACAGATATTGTCTACTGCAAACAATATAGATATTGTTTTTACATATATATATATATATATATATACGTATATCGAAGTATATTGAAAGAAATATATATATATATGTGTTGTCAATCCTCTGCAGCACCTCACTGACACAACTGCTCCTTTTTCACAGCAATGTGGCCGCCATAAGTTACATGTTTCCAGCTCAAGCAGATGGTACTGAAAGTAGAAATCCGTCAAGCTGGGAAAGTAAGACGCCCAGCAGCCAACGAAGGATTCAATGAAGTCAGCATCAAGCTACCAGCTTCCATCAAGGGAGGCAGCGGGCGGGTGCCCAAACTGCAACGGGGTGAAAACACATTCGAGGCATGCGTTGTCAATCCTCTGCAGCACCTCACTGACACAACTGCTCCTTTTTCACAGCAATGTGGCCGCCATAAGTTACATGTTTCGAGCTCGAGCAGCTGGTACTGAAAGTAGAAATCCGTCAAGCTGGGAAAGTAAGACGCCCAGCAGCCAACGAAGGATTCAATGAAGTCAGCATCAAGCTACCAGCTTCCAACTATAGCAAATGGCCAGCAGCGGTAAAACTGTAGCTGCGCGCTTTACAGCACCTCACCCGCTCATGTACTGTGGATGGATGTCACACAAGGGAAGTATAAGCTGAATGCCTTCACCAAATCTTTACAAACAGCTGGCAAATCAACCATTGTGATTTGAGTCGATATCTCTTGAAGATAATGCTGCAACGTCTCGATGTTCTTCAGTCTCAGGACCCACAGTATGTCAGCTATCGGGGTGCCATGCCTATATAGGTGTACAGTCCCTCCAGCACGAAGCCCAGCTGGCGTTATACCAGCTGAAGGAGGGATGGCAAGTCCTGCCATCAATTTGGTCCACCGGGTTCGAAAGGCAGCGGCACTTCCTGGATAGATATGAGCATCACTGGAAAGCCTTTCCAAAACTCTACAAAGAACAAGACAAGCAGAATCGTTGGTAATCTTAGTATGTTGGACTCGTCCCATTCCACGTCTACCAGGCTTGGGCTTCTGGATGCGGAAAAAGATTGGACCCACATCCTCGCCTATGTCTGCGGGGAAAACCAGATGTCCACGACAAGCTTTGAGGACTTCACCAGGTCTGCAGCAACCAAAGAATGCAATCAATAGCACACAGCAGACGTGAGGCCAGCCCCAACAGTAGGCTAAGCAAGCCATCGCTTCAAGCATCGCCACAGGAACTGGCCGTCGATGCTCAACAGGTTCAATCTCTTCCCAACGCGTGATGGTGTCCCAAGCTTTCTGCAAATGTCCCCGAACAGAAGGATGTTCCCGCTGCACGAAAACTACCAGATGCCTGAAATTGAAGAGAGCTTTGCCACATTCAAACATGTGCTTGCCATAAGCAGCAAGCATGCTACCAAGCAAACCCGGGGCAGCCCATAAACTGTCAGCAATGTCAACACCAGCAAAACTGCGAAGCCATAGCAAAAATCCCTGCCACTGTCTGTGACCAATGGCCTGAGTCTCAGGCCGTATGAGCTCAACACGCTCGAGGTCTCCTTCCATCCGAGGCAGAGTTCGAGGCCTACGGGGCCCGGGGTTTGTAGCTTCTCCAATTCGTCTGGATGTGCATTTACAGCAAAGACCTTCAGGCTCAGGACGAGAAATTCCTGCATCTGCACAAGCTGCCCACGCAAGATAGCTGCACAATTTTGTTGGATATGGTTCAGCCAGTTTCGTCCAACAAGCTTTCTTCCCAGGAGCCCTGCCGCGAAGAACGATATGCTTGTGTCCTCCACGGCAGAAGTTTCTAATCCCAGCAAGCCTTCCGTTGGTTAAAAACTTTGTTCTCTTGCGCCACTTTGTTCCATAAACACAAAAGTCCACTCGAAGACATCGTTGCGAAGCTTTGCGAGGCAGGTTAGTGAGAGCTGGGTGTAGCCATATGAAGCTAGAATCAGGATTCTCAAACCAATACCAGATCTTCAAAGTCAGACACATCCTAATCAGTTTCCCAATCCAAGAGGCATGTGAATTGCCGTCTCTGATCCGCTGCACCATGCTTTCACGGACTGGAGGGATACCCAGAGGATGCTCCTTCGAGCGAACTGCAGGAGTGATAGCTCTGCTAAACGATGCACAAATTGGAGCACCAGAAACGTGAAGGAAAACTTTGGCTTCGATGAGCCTCTCAATCTTCCGACGCACTTCCTTGTCAAGCAGGTTAAACTGGGGACCGTCCAAATAATCCACTGTCAAAATCCACGCTGCGCCTAGTCTTCCGCAGGCTTTTGCAAAGCCCTTCCGCCCGCTGTAGAGGTCTAGAAAACCGGGCTGCACCGGAGGCCAGCTATGACCATGGCCGAAGATGAAGGCTTCTTCACCAAAGGATTCTAAAAGCTCTTGCACTTCCTTTCCCCAAGGTCCTACTTGCTCCGAGGGTTTCATTTTGACAGCATGTCTGTGTGCGAGTTTCTGTTTCACTTTCAAATGCAATTTGTTGGAACCAGGTTTGCAAACAGGGTCAAAAATCTGTAAAGCTTTAGGATGCAAAACGTGGAGGGGGGGATAACCCCCCACCTTGTTGTCAGATAAATTCAACTCATGTAAAAAGGAATCCAAATGCTCAAAATGACCACGTTCTGCTTCGGTCCACCACTGCGGAAGCTCACAGCTTGGTTCACGGAGTTGAGCCCCTCGCGTTGGATCATCAGCTGGATTGATTTTTGTATTGACATACCCTGTGCATGAATATATACCAAAACCCAAAACATCCGGCAGGCTTCGTCGAAGTTCTCTGTTGAGACTATGTGAGGCTGATCGTCCTTTGATAATTGCTCCTGCTGTCACTTGAGAATCACCACCAATAGGTACCCTAACTGAACCATGATCTGTAGCTGCACAACGCTCTGCATGCAAGAAAGATCGAAATTCTCCAATGTTGATATGTCGGTCACGCTTTGCTTTACGCTTCCAACGAACTTTGAATTGCAAGCACCTAGCTGCGGCATCCCAAACAGGGTGACTCTTGTAGCACTCCTCACCTGGCGGCAACTCCTCCTCGACCTCCAGCATACCTTTCGAACGCAAGTACGCCTTGTACGGACTCAACAACCTTGTCCAAGAAGACCGACACAAACCATGTCTGTGTATTTCCGCTACCATATCACCTTCCAACGGAGCTTCACAAACGGCCTCACCCCAACCAGACGCGTCGACCATGTAGACGGACTTGCAGAAAGGCACCCGCAGGTCAGACACGGCCAAAGGACATAGCAAGCATAAAGAGTAGAGTTCGTCCCGCAGTCGACCCGATAAAGAAATGATCTCATCCTGACACCTTCCAGACTGAGCAGAGTAAATAAGGTCCAACAAAGACATCATCCTTCGCCTGAACCCAAACAGAGCCACGAAGCCCCCACTAATCATTTCCAAAAGCCCAACTGTTGAAACGCCAAGCTCCGCAACCTGAAAAGTTATCCAGCAAAGAGACGCAGCACGCGGTATAGAGCCCCTGACAAGTCCACGGAGACCATCCACGTCAGCACCCCAGAACGAAGCTTTCTCTTCCTGCGAAAAACCCTTCGATGGATGAGCTTCCAGACCGACTTTATTGTAAGTAGCATGCAAGGAGGCTCTTCGATCTTCCAAAGCTTTGCAGTGCGTTGCATCTATGGGCACCTTCTGCATCATGATGAAGTCATCTATGATTAAACCAGATATGCTGTCCGTCCGTGGAGTTCGACCATGAAGTGTAAGCAAACCATCTGAGGTTACTGCACCGGCATGTATACCCAGTGAAAGGTGAGAAGTCTGAGCGTATTCACAAGCCGCTGAATCACCCATCGCCAATGTGCATAGGCAAGCATACACCACAGGTTCATCTGCTAAATGAGGAGGAAATCCCGGAAAGTCTTTCACCAGTTTTGTATCAATTCGCCATTCCAAAAAGTTGCGAGTACCCCGATCATAGCCAACCTTGAAAGTGTAAAAGTAGTTGGATAAATCATCACCACTCATCATCAGCTTTTCACCCTCAGCCAGAAAAATTCCCAATAAACTTGTAGCAGAAGCCATAGTGTAGATAAAACGGTTTGGCGGCTGTTGCAACATGTTTGCAGGTCTTCCATCCAAAATCAATCTATCAACTTCCAGATTCTTTGGTACACAGAACAAGCCGTTACCATGACCAGCTACGACTTCAGAGGGATGTCGGAAACCAAGGCGGCCAGATTGATTCAAGGTCTTCAGGAGCTTTACCTTTTCGTTGAACTTGGCATGTATCCGAACTCTAGGAGGTGGTTCCGACAATGATTCAGGAGAAATATCTTGGCAAAAGGGATGTTGAAAAAGTTCAGCTGAAACTTCATCCAAAAAGGGCAACGGGTCAAAAATAGGAGACCCTTCCATCTTCACTCGATCGGCAATAATTTCTTGCGCTAAGCATGTGGCGCTACCCTTGAGGTGCCCCACTGAACTTCCCCTATCAGCAGCTTCGAGAGGCACAACACTTCCGGAGTTGCGAAAGTTCTTTTTGTACTTCTCTGTGTCCACCACAGCAGCAAGGCCCAACTTCGTGAGCTGTGACAAGATCTGCTCTTGCTTCTGCTGCTTAGCTGCCGTTCGCCCCATTTCAGAGGCGACTATGGTACTATAAGTAGACCATGACTCGGAAAGGCTGCATAACCGCTCAACCATCTCACGCTGTACTTCATTCAAAGCTATGCGTCCACAAACGTGTTGAGGGGGAGATTTAGGCTCGCCTAAATGCAGAAAGTTCAAATAAGCTATTTGCAGGTTTACCAGGCGATGAAGAGAAGCTTTTCGCACTCCTACCTTACAACCCTTCAACTGTCGACCATGGAATGCGAGAGGCATGGGCCATGCTTCCGAGCTAGGCTTGCTATTGTGAAGCCTCTGCGGTCCTCTCCACATTGCTGCGTAGAAACGGCCAAAGGGCGTTCCTTTTCTAAACAAAATTCGAGACCAATCGTCCCACATGCTATGAATTGTGATGGAAGAGGCATCTGATCCAGGTATGTTTGGTCCAGCTTTCATCGCCCCATCCTCCAAAAAAGATTGATGGACGGAAAAATCGTCCCCGGGCTCCTCACGAGCCCCAACACCAGCATAGTTCAAGCTTCCTCGGCCGGAGCTTCGTCCGACCCTTTCTTGCCGCCCTTTCCTTTGGACTTGGCTTTGGCGCCTGCTTTGGCCTTTGCGCCTGGAGCCTGAGTTGAACTGGTGCTGTCCTTGCCCTTTTGACTCTGACCGAGTCGTTTCCGCATGTCCATGTAGCTGTCGATGTCCTTCAGATGGTGTGCTAAGGCCTCTACCCACCTGGAGTCCATCACATGGGTGTACGCCATCTCTGTCGGCTCTGGGACAACGTGCTTCTGGAAGCTGCTCAAAGGAGGGGCTGGTTCCAGGCTGAAAGATTGCGCTAACAGGTAAGAGCCTTTGTCCATGCTCTCCTGTTCGAACTGTGCCATCATCAGGAATCCACGGCACAGGGCTTCGTCCAGCATGTTGTTGCGTAGACAATCTATCATCCCAGCAACGCCCCACATCGCACGAACTGTCCTGGGGTACCCCAGCACTCTTGACCTGTGCTCCGCCCAACCGCGCACACTGAAAGCTGAAGTCGCAGAGTTCGGAGCAACAGTCGTCAGCCCGAAGTCCTCCATCATGTTTGCTTCCATGATCTGCCAGAGACGCTTCGGCTCTTCTTTGAAAGAGCGTTTCAGGGCACGCACCACTGCAGCATGTTTCCGAGACACACTTGCTCCCACTTCTGCTGATCCAGATCCGACGCTGCCA
>VSDK01021497.1:194775-222045 GCA_009767595.1 Symbiodinium kawagutii
AGTCTTTGAAAGTTGCGTCACAATCTTGGTCAGCTGCACAAGCGCGGCTGACATCGGATCCCCTCCTGCAGCCTGAATCACCTCCAGTTCTTTGGGCTCGGAGTCGGCGTCGGGAGCAGTTCTTCTCAAAGCTGCGGAGGCGGTTGGAGCATCGCCCATGTTGACAGGTTTCTGTTGTACCACCCGGCTCATCGCTGCAATGTGTTCGGCTGGCACACCTGCTTGCAACGCTTGACTCACCGCAGTAGGATCCAGACCTGCATAGTTTATTCCTGAGGTCCTCCTCTCCTGCTCTGTTCCTGAGTTCTGCGCCGCCTGCTTCACTGTGCCTTCTTGGGGCTTCTGCAGCAACCTTGCAGGGTTTCGTCCCGGACGGGGACCAACAGCTTCCACATTCGATTGATCTTCGCGCCCGGTCACAAAGCCACCATCTCCTACTCGACCCTTTTGCAGTTGAAGTAGTTCTTGCAGAGTAGCTTCCAAACCCATCATCTTCGCTTCCATTTGTCCCATGCGATCTGTTTCCGGCTGACCCTCTAAGACTGGGTCTCCAGCTCCATTGGGCACATCCAGCAGTTCCTCCTCCTCGATGTTCTGCACTGTGACCATGCCAAACTTCTCGTGAGCTATTGCCAGCAGCCCGTCTGCGAAAGGATAAGCTGGGGTCCCCAGCTCCTGATCTTCGAACTGGAAATCGTTGGCGATACCTGACTCCTGGAAAGTCACACATGGATACTGGTCGAGGCCAAGCCATCCCACCCAAACCGACAGGTATATCTCCGGCACCGGCTTTGAACGATCTTCCGCAGTGCAACCTGCAACCTGAACTGAAATCGGCTTGGTCAGACATCCTTGCGGCAGCTTACGTTTACCAGCTTTCTTATCCCAGGCAGAACCAGGCACACACACCAGAATCCCTGAGCTGTTCTTGCCAATCACAACGATATCGAAGTGAGAGCCCGTTGGACCTTCAAGAGTCCCAACAGCAAATTCCAGGAGTGTTCCGTCACCGTCACTTGCAATGATTGCTTTCTCAGCTAGGAGCTGAGCTGGATCGGCCTCGTCCGAGGCCATTTCACTCGCTTTGGTCTTCAGGCCAGCCTAAGCCAGCCTCACGTACCGCAATTGCCGCTTCCCACTTTGAGGCAAAGCCTGCAAAGATTGAATCACCAAAGCCAGGACGTCCAGCTGCAGTGACCAAGGATCGAACCGGCCCGTAGGTAGTATAAACCCCCACCGGCTCAGTGTACACCTGTCCCTGAATGTCACGGACCAATACCCAGACGCGATTCTGGAGCTTGATCTCGTTCCTGCCACTTGCACCCCTTGATCCACCTGTCAAACAGTTGGCAAAGAAGCGACCAGTCTGAGCTGCTGCCTCCTCACGTTGTCGACGAGTGTAATCGCCAGCACTTGCACGCCCGCGAGATGCACTGCCTGAACTATATCCAGCAGAAGGGCCCAAATCACCTGAGGGAGCCGATTGTTCAGCCAGAAGTCGTTCCAGATGTTCAACCCTGGAAAGCAACTGATCTATATCAGCCCTCAGCAATTGTAGCTCTTCTCGCAAGCCAGCAGTGTCACTCATCCACCAATCACAGCACCCGGTACAGCTTTCCGGAGCCAGCCAGTTTGGACCGCAGAATCAATGAAACCCACTGTTTTAGCAAAACCAGGATCTCAATCAATGGCCAAAGGATGAACCCCAGTCCCAAGCCGGACCAGAATGTCAGTGGGATTTGCTCAGGCAAGCTGGGACACTCAAAAGGCAAATCAGCAGGTGGCAGCACTGGAATCCCCAAATGATCCTTGTCAAAGGGGCCCCAGTCACGTAGCAACCAGATCAACAAGCTGGACAGCGAACCGGTACCCGCGGATATGGCAAGGGGGTGACGATCCATCCACTTTTGTGCCCAAACTGCAACGGGGTGAAAACACATATATATATTTCTTTCAATATACTTCGATATACGTATATATATATATATATATGTAAAAACAATATCTATATTGTTTGCAGTAGACAATATCTGTATTTTCTATGCATACATATTGCTGTACAAGGCAGAATATGATGTTTTTGTTCGGTATGACCAAACTTTCGAGGCATATATATGTCTATCTTGATGCATTTATATCCATCTTTGTTTCAGAGTGCTTCCACCGACAAAAGCCTTACCGCGTGCCCCACCTGGCTGGACAAAGCCTGCTGAAACTCCGTTTCGAAGTCCTGAAACACAGCGATTTTCCACGTCGAAGGCCATGCTACGCGAAAGGATACAGGCAAAAACTGGATCAGTAAACCTGGATAGGTAAACAAGATGTTGGTAAACCTGGATCAGTAAAGCTGGATTAGTAAACAAGATGTTGGTAAACCTTGATCAGTCAACTGGATTAGTAAATTCAATTCCCTAAAAGCATCAGTCTGAGCCCAGGATTAGCAAATGACAAAGGGAGACACCCAAAATGTTCATGTTCATGGGACTCTCATCAGCAAGGACTCAAAATTGATCATTTTGGCCTGCTCAAAAGATTGTACTTGAGCCTGGGAAATCTTTCCGTACACGTATGACTTTTGCTTTCCTCTGCCCGTTCCATTGCCTCCTGCTTCGACATTGCAAAGCAAACGTCTACGCGTCACAAGTTTAGTATTACCTGCCCTGTTTGTGTTTTTGCTGAGTCAAAATCTACTGCAGGTCAGTATACAAGTCTTCTGCATGCAAAACAAATGCCTCACAGTTGCCTTTGTATGCAAAGCCACAAAGCTAATTCGAAGGCGATGAGATCATTTCCAACCTTCGAAATCTCACAGATGACAAGTCAGAGCCAGAAGGGCGGCCACCAATAAAGTTGGCTCATTCGATTGGCAGAATTCCAGGCAGCTCGAATCCAGGGCACCTTTGCAGGGACTGTCAAAATCAAATGTCAACAATTAGACAGGCGAATGTCTCACAACGACTTTTCTTTCTGACCCAATGGGCATAGGTTTTGACATGTTGTGACATGTTTTGACATAGGTTTTCCATAAGGACGATCTGCTATCCCCAAAGTTTCATCTCCTTGCGCTGCCCTTTTTGTTTCGTTGCATACTCTGCCTCCATCAGGGCGCAGCAACGCGCCGGGACCGTAATTGGAAGAGGCTCCACTATCTCAACTGCAAAGCCTATCGCTTAGGCTGTACTCCGAAGCACCTGACGTAGAACTTGATTTCTTAGAAACCTCCGTATTGCACATCTAAGATCCCACATGATCCCACCTTGTAAGTTGAGTTCCCTTTTTGTCAGCTTGTTTTTGTTTACCACTTCAATTTCCACTCTCTAAACGTCTGTCGATCGAAAACTAGAAGACTAACTGATGCTCTCTGCCTTGCACCAAAAATGGAGGCACCCAAATTGACCTATTGAATCCCTATTTGAATCGCACTAAGAAATGCTTGGCGTTTGCTCCACCGTTAAGTTCTCTCGTTGTGAGGCCCTCAGTATTGCCGCAGGGAACGCACAGGAATCAAAGGATCTCGGGCCTCAGAGTGGGCGATTCAGTAGTTTAATGCTTGATGAATTGATCAACCCTTGGTGGATACTGTTTCAACCCAAAGGTTGATCCATGTGGCACAACTGGCATCAAGTGGTCATATTCATTGATACATGTTGATGCTAATCCATGGTTCATCAATATATAATGGTTTATCGATATTGATGGTTAATAGTGGTTGATTGATGGTCAGTAATGCTGCACTATGTAATGAATTTCCCTTGTGGCGGTTGGTGCTTTAGGTGTACTGTTTTGGGGACCAGAAAGTGCACTGCTATTGGCCTGGGCCCACACTGGCCGTCCAGGGAGTATCGGTGACCTATCAACTACCAGCAATCACTACTGGCAGCTTTCCAACCACCTCCGTTGCATTTTCGACCGCCCCCCGGATTGAGTCTTCCAGCGATGATTTCTCCCTCTGCAGGTCCCACCTTGGCGTCGCAAAAGCCCAACACAAAAAGGAAGCGACAAGAGAACCACATAAGGAATCGTCAATCATGGTTTTTTGGTATCCCCATTGACCAATCGGAGGACCATCGTCTATGGTTTGCCAATAACCAGGAATCTTCACCATTGCTGGAATCATTTAGCTGTGTGGAGACTTGCAGAACTCTCAGGTTCTTCAACAGTGAATTGTTCTGAAGAGGCTGCCTTCGGGGGGTCAGCCTTTCAAAACTGATTCTGAGCAGCAATGAAACATCGGTAATTCACCACCAGTGTTTCAACATGTCCAGGGCGATCTCGCCCATGCACAGCAATCCCCAGCGTCCACACTTCTTGGGAACCAAGTCCCTGGCATTCCGCCACTCTTGCCGGTACCAGCAGTAGTCCATTTTGCTGCTTGGACCTTAGGACCACGGAGCGTCCAAACAGCTAACTACTTTTCGATTTGGTGGCTTCTCAAAATAGGGGTCCCCCAAATCATCCAATGTTTACAACTAATAGGAAGAAACCAGCCATTTTAGGGGTTCCCTATTTTGATAAACCCCCATTCGATGCGTCTTTTCTCCCATTGAGCCCCGACCAGTCCAGGTGAAGGCTTTCCGCGCAAACTTCGTGCTAGCCTGGGATTGGGAGAGCTGTTGAGTCGTTCGGCTCAAATCTTGGGATCCTCGCGACTAGGAACTGACAAGAATGTGTACATTACTCACCGAGAGATTGTACAGTAAGTCCGAAGACTCGCATGTGTCAGTTCAATGCTTGGTTAACGAATGACTTGAAGGATTTTGCAGTTCAAATATTTCGCATGAAAGCAAAAGCTTTGGAGCCTTTTACCTTCCCAGTGATCCCACCATGTTTAGACTAGATCAAGTGCAATCAACCAGCCAAAGTTCGGGAGCATGGCAAGTGAGCATTGCAACTCTAAAAACTGCGACGACGTGGTACCAAGCCTCGGCTTTCGCCTTTCTCTCGTCACCAGGAGGGATCGCACCTGACCAAAGCGCCAAAATCCAAGAGACCAAGAAGAGACCAAGAAGGGACCAAAAGTGAATGAATTGATTTTGAATTGATTTATCTGTATTCAGAGTTTAAGGTTTTGCAAATCTCAACTCACACATGTTTTCATTAAAGGTGCGGAGCCTGGATGTTGCTTGGATATTGAATGCTCTGAAGGATGGATGACTTTTTCATATGTGCTTCCAAACTGACTCCAAATCAGGTCCCAAAAAAGAGAAAAACTTGCTAGCAAATGGGACTGGAGGACAGTTTTGAACACTTTCGCCACATCGATGGGAGAGAGACCCAATCACACGCAAAAAGACATGTCAGCTCTTTAATCACGCCAAAGGGAGCAGTGGTTTCCACAGTGGGCCAGTTCTATGGACGGACTAGTTTTCTCAGTGCTTTTCAGTCCAATCCTCTGTCCGTGGGTCTGAAACAGGGCAGCAGAATGCTCCCCGTTCAAAGCGATGACTTTCACACTCCGCCACTGCATGGAGACCCTCATAGCTTCGTTACCACCCAAGGTATCAGGCATCTGGTCGTAGATGTATTTAAAAGCAGGGTCACTGATTAACTGACCCTGCCAAGCCAGAAAAGGTATATTCAGAAATGCAAGTGCGGGACAGGAACATCATGATTTCTTCTTCGATCATGATCTTCTTTTTTGCCGACGCTACGAATGCAAACTTCAGCTACAAGAATGTACTTTTCCTCTGGTTTTTTGAGGTAGCTTTTTAGTTATCATCCCTGGTTACATCAAGAGCTAGCTGCCTGAAAATTCCTAAAGTCAGTGATGCCAGACCAGTTCCCCATCTCAGCCTCCAATACTCAGGTTATCCTTTTTCAAATCTCGTCGCAACAGCGACGGCACCTGCGGGGGTGGACTCAGAGACGCCCCAGCTCACACTATGATGCAATCCCAGTGGACGAGATGCTTGGACAAATCACCTTAGAATATGATTATGATCATGATTATGATGGTGATTATAATGATGATTCTGATTATGATCATGATTATGATTGGATCGGAAAAATTGGATCAGCAAATTTCCACTGTTGGACGATGAAAATCGGCACGTGGCAAGCCGCACCGCAGCCAGCTGCGGCTCCCATCGGCTCTTGTTGTAATAGGCGGTCTCTGCCTGGGAACGGAACCATTGTGGCGCAATCCACCGGGGACTGGCAGTCACCAGCCTGGTGAAATCGATGATAGGAGTCCCCTACAGACCAGGAAGCACATATAGCAATCTAAAGCAAAGGTATGTGCAAAGATGGAGATGTCCCTAATTTTTTGGACTATGTGGCATGTCCATTTCCTGACACAGTGAAGTTTTGCTTGGTCAACCAGAATTTTTACGAGAGTGACATTGGCTGAGTTTATTGTTGTTGCCAACGCTGGATACGAACCACCAGAAAACGTCCTACTGAGCAAACTCAAATGGTGGAGGTTACCACCCTCAAGCAGAGTACCAACCAGCTTCCCGTTGACCTCTTGGACAAGCAGAGCAAGGACCCTGGAACAGAATAAACAGTTTGGGATGTTTGGGATGCCTAGCATTCGTCGATAAGCATACGCTACTGATTTGTGCCTGAGTTCCTTTCACCTGTCATCGCACAATTGAGCTGCCAACGACACCCAGGGCGGGCTTGAGCTGCCTTGACAAGAGTGTCAGAGTGTCCAACTTTGATAACTACAAATACTTCGCGCATTCCATGTTGGCTTTGATGGATTCTAAGCAAACCCCTTCAACTCTTTCAGCATTTGCAAACACTCAAATGTTTGCTTATTGACTAAGATACGCTGATACGCTGATCACGTATCTACATACATATTGTACTTCCAAACATACAAGTGCACATCAGTACAACCCTGACAGCTTACACTTCAGTCAACGCTCTCTTCATGATCGCAGCCTGCCAATCTGTGCAACGGTCATGGTGGGCTGGAAGTCCAGCAACAGAACCGGAACCTTTGGCATCTCCTGTGCCGTGACGCCTTCACTTCACCCTGGCTGTGTGCTTCCATGAATGATGTATCTCTGATTGGTGGTTTCAACATGATTCAACCCCTTTGATTTTTTTAAAGTCAACCCACCATCTGTTTATTTGGGGAAACGGACAAAGTTTAAAACCACAAACCAGTATCTTCAATCAGCATAAAAGGATGCTTTATCAGCTTCAGAAGTGTCGGGTAGCCAGAGTATGTTGTATATTTTGAGATTCCCGCAACGAACCCCAAGACTTCACATGATCTTAAGAACGGGATTTTCCCATGAATCAAACACCCCCGCAGTCCAGACGACAGGTTCGAATGAGGCCCCAAAGTGTCACCTCAGCCAAAGACAGACTACAAAAACAGAAGTCAACCAGAGAAACCGATATGCTGAACCCACAAACAAACCACCGTCACTATTGTTGCATTATTGTGTATGTGTAGCAAAGCAAGTATACAATGTAACTGAAGGCACTGCAATGTAAGTTAACACGATATCAAAATGACATGATAGAATACGGATGATATGGCATATGATGCGTGATGGGATATAACAGAGTGAAATGCGATATGACATGATAGGATGCAACATCGTAAAATTTGACTATGTGATGTAAGTGGTTCACCGCATGCCCAGTAGTGGTGATTCATATCGTTGGGTTTACCACGCCACCGACGCGCGTCGGGGTGCATGTGGGGGTATGCTACAACCTTGTCCAAAAATTACGTCAAAGCCAGCCAAGCATACCCCAATCATCCTGCTGCACATGCTGCTCACAAAAATGTCAGCCGTCTGCATTCCGAGGGAACCGCTGCAGCTGCGCTGGTCATGCTTCCGTATGTCATGTCGCCGCAAAGACGTCCGAAAACTCCCCCTGGCCAGCAGCTCCGCTGACTTATCAAGCTGACTTATTCATTCCTCAGGATGGCAAAATGATCAGCGAATCGAGTGGAGACAAAAACCACTGAGATCCAAAGTCAAAGTATTTGGACCATACGAGCTTACCAAAGGCTGGCGAAGCAACTTCCGGAACCGTGAAAAAACATGTGCACCGTTTGAAGCATCGTCCATAGCCCCAGAACCTGAAACCGAAACCGCCCAGAACCTATGCAACCTTCGCGAACAACGGGCATGGAAGCCCCAAGAGATGCTTCAAGCGTTCAAGGTGTGTCGGAGCTGCTGGTCTGAACGATGATGGGAATCTTGGGGACGTCGCCCTTGGCCATGGCCTGGGCTGGGGTGCTCTCCAAGCTCAGCGTAGACAGGTCAATGGAAATCTTCCAATGTGAATCATCTCAGAAAATTGTAATTCCCAAATTAATCCTGTCAAATAAATGTCACTTAGAAAATCGGAAATTACTAGTCCATTTGAATCATGTTAAATGAATGCCTTATAGATTTCAGACTTGAATCACATTCAACAAATTAGTCATTCCCAAACATCAAACCAGCGGGTAGCACCACGCTTGATGACTCTGGTGTTGCCCCCCGCTCAGCCCTGCACGCCCACGAGGTCCATCAGCTCAAGACACATCTGGGTGGTGCAGTTGTCAGACCTTGCAGAGAAGGATTGGTGTCGTGCAGTTAATGACCTGTTAGTTGATGGATGTTGATGGTTAGTAATGGTTAGTGATGGTTAGAACTGGTTGGTGCTGGTTAGAACTGGTTGGTGATGGTTGGTAATGGTTCCTTGACCTACTCATCCTGACTTGTAGTTGATGACCAAAGTTCATGATCTGTTAGGTTAACCAGTAGTGGTTAGATAATCAACTAATGACCTGCTAGTTGATGGTTAGTAAACCAGTAGTGGTTCGTGACTAACAATAATTAGTTAGTGGTCATCATGAATAGGAAACCTGTTACTAATGATCAGATATGGTTCATACTTGTAAATTTCTAAGTGCTGATCTCATCCCCTGATATCAAACTCTAACTGGCCCCATTGGTCCGGTAGGGAATCTGCGTAGAGTGTGGAGAATGTTGGGGCTCACCAATTTGTTGACTTAAAGATGGTCAGTCAAACCAAAACTGAGTTCCTGTTGCTTCTCCCCTGTTGACAAGTCGAAATCACCAGCAGCTGCATCCATACTTCGAAAGATATGCTAGTGGTCCCCTTCAATTCCCCTTGGGTTCCCCTTGGGCTCCCCTTGGGTTCTCCTTGGGTTCCCCTTGGGTTCTCCTTGCATCCTGGAGCACTACTCTGAGCAGCTCACATGGCAGCTCCAAAGATGACGCACTGCGATGGCGGTCGCTCATCTGCCTCCTGGGCTCAGCTCGGCTGCGGCTCTGCGGCTCTGCTGCTGAGCTCCGACTTCTGAGCTCCCGGCAGCTGCCGCATCTGCAACGGTCCTGAGGTCCGTCTATCTTCAGTTCAAAGGCCACGGATTTCATGAGGTCAGTCCACAAAAAAAATGGCCCCTGACAAAGACATCCCAAACATGGAGATGCTAGTGATCATTGCCAACAAAATAGATCAGTCTGATTACAAGTCTTCTTAAGCCCAAGACTAGATGGGTGTTTCTTTCTGTTCTCAAAATCAGGGCACCCCCAATTCATCCAATATCAGTCATTTGTAGCAGTAAACTCCAACCATTTTGGGGGGCCCCTATGGCTTGAGAAAGCTCCAAAAGGTTCACGAAAGGTCCCTCAGAGATCGCCTCAAGTCATGGGTGATCTCTAACCCTCGGCTGGCTCCTGGGAGTCCCCCAGTAGTTTCTGCCCGAGGCCACAATGTCCAACAGCGAGCCTGGCACCTCGGAGAACAGCCACGGGCTGTTGAACACATCCCAGGGGAAACAAGGGAACACATAGGAAAAAGGAGCGACAACTTTGACCCAGAAGTGAAATTTGCTGAGTCAAAGAAATCATGCCTTCAAAGATTGGTATTCAAAAAGTTTCACGGATTTGTATCTAAAAATATGAGGTATTGGTATCCCCGATGAGGGCGTGGACAGCCCCCCACCTTGGACCAAGGCCAGTAGTATCTTCCAAATTCTTCACCAAATGCTTATTCAGGCACAACTCACAGCCATTCCACCGCGATACTGAAATTGCAACAGGACAATTGAACCAGTACAATCTTCAAGCAGGAGCAGCGTTGACGTGCTACCAAGGATGAAAAATAGCTTGTTGCTTCTAATTGTTTTTTGCTTCTTATATAACTCCTCTACTTCTTCTCTTCCCTCCTTCTATTCTATCTCTTGTTCATTTCTCTTGTTCTTTTCCTTTCTCTCTCTCTCTCTGTTTTTCTCTCTCTCTCCTCCTTTTCCTCTCTTCTTTTCTTCTTGATGTCGCTGTCTCACTGTAATCAAACGACGAGCTTCTAGGTGCTTTTAGGGCAGATCCTGAGTCTCCAGCCCGACTATGTCTAAGGTGGCAAGCTTGAGGTCCAGCAGGAGACAAGAGAATACCTCCAGCTTCACAGCTGCAATGGTATGCATAGACAGATGAATGCTGGCACTCCGTCGCAAGACAAACTTCACACTGCAACAGCCAGGGTCACCAGAATTCTCGATGCTGGGCCTGGCCGCACAAGGGGCTACAACTTGTTGTCTCAGCAATTGCTGTCCCCGTTCAGAAAGTCTGCAGCTACATCCATGTGACCAGAAAACGACCTTCATGGAGTTGAAGCATCCTTATGCATCCTTATGCATCCTTGACCTTCCTAGATAGCCATGACATGGACCAACTTATGAAATTCGCAGTCGCTTCACTCGCTTCCTGGCCTTCGAACAGAACTTCCCACTGTGGTCCAAACGAGCTGACCCCCCCGGAGCAGGCTCCCACAGCTCCCTTCAGCCTCTTGGGAGTTGTCATCCTCAACTGGGCCTCAGTGGCAAGCAAGGTCGGTCCCTTGGTGCTTGCTGCGAGGCCTTGGTTTTTATGCTATATCAAGTGAAATGGCCTCTGCTTGGATTGCATTTCGCTTGAGAAAAACAATGGATAAACTAAACAACATCAATTGAACATCAGCCAACCATCAATCAAGCATCCATTTTCTGTCGATGAACCATCGATCTATCCTCATTAAACTATCAACCCACAATCAATCTTGCGATGAGTCAATCAGCAGTTTCGGCCATCAACCCTCAATATAATGTCAACGAACCATCAGTCAAGCCTCGGTCAACAATCCATGAATAATCGATAAACTATCAATGGACCATGAATCAACCATCAATCAACCATCATCAACCATTCATCCACAAGTATGAATCATTGATTGATCATCATCATCGTCATCATCATCATCATCGTCATCATCATCATCGTCATCATCATCATCATCATCATCAACCACCATTCAACCATCTATATAGTAGACATCAATCAACCGCTCAATAACCATCAAATGACCATCATATGACCATCATTACCCGTTCATGAATTTCAATAAATCGATATCATTGTACTTCATTCAATCAAAACTAACCATCCATTCATCATCAATTCACCACCAATCAACCGTCCCTGTATCGGCTCTTACCCAGCGTTACCCCCAAGCCTTGCCGTGCCCCATGGTACCCCATGACCTGAGACCTCCGGCAGTCATCTGCCGTGCACGCTCGATGTTAGCCTTCACAAGCTCCTGCGGGCCACAGCGCTTTCTCGAGCCATGGGGTGACCCCCAAAATGGTTGGTTTATTACTACAAATGGTCAACAAAGGATGACCAGTATATAAGTGGTGAGGAGCATTCTTATTTCTATATACTGCATATGCATGTGTAAACTGACAATAAACAAGATTTCTATATGTATAGGTTTACGTCTAGTAATGAGATCTAATTATAGAGATGGAGATAGAGATGTTCATAGTCAATATTCAGATAATAGCGACTAATAGTGGTTGACCAGGAGATCATAGTAGTTAGTGTTGAGATCATAATGAGATCATGGTAATCTAGTATTGAGAAAAGGCAATGCTTCCTTCAACGACTGTGGATGCTTGCTAATTGTAATTGGTTTTACTAAAAAATGGAATGGCGAATGATTCATGAATGCTGACAGAGTCTGACAATGACTACTGGCGATTTCATACTTTGTGATGGTAAATGGTCAATGAGTATCAATGGTGCTTCATGTTGGTTTATCCGGACTCCCAGCATGGATGATGACAACTTTAAACCGCTAGCATCAGGATTCCCACAGCATGGTCGAAAGCCAAGTGGTTCTTGATAACTACAATAAGAGAAGCAGGGCAGTATCTGGCTCCTACTGCTAGAAGTAATCACACTGGGACAACCAGAGTACAAGATAGTACAATCAAGTACATCGATAGCCATCGGACTCCAAGTCCGCATCGATACAGGTGGGGGCAAGAACCTTCAGGGCTTGGGAACCTCCGAAAGAGCAGGAGGACGTGCTTCGACAGTGCTGAGAATTGGGATGGGTCAAAACCGAGACCAACCCAAACCCAAACAGTCCTGTCTTCAGAGGAAATAACGATTGCTTTTGGGGTACCACAGTTGAACAACCCCCAACCGTGCCAGAAATGGTTTTCACCTCGGCGGGTGATCAACCATAAGCCATTTACAGTTGATGACTAACAACCATAAAGGCATATTCCAAGCTATCAAAACCCCTGTGGCTTTGAGTCAAAACCCCGTACCCCTGGTTCCCCTATCATTAACCATTGTTTTCCCTATAGTTTTGTTATTTATTAACCCCCATGAAAGTTGGTTGATTAATATTGACCCAACTCGCCACATATAGCTGGTATATCCCCTACTATCGTTAGTTGTCACTTATCATCCCCTATGATTAACCATTATAACCAGCTATAACCATGGGTTGGTTGGTTGTTAACCCCACGAAAGTTGGTTGGTTAACTGCTTGACCCATAGCCCGGGTCTCCAGTTGCGGCACCACGCGTGGTACCACCAGTGCCGTCCACCCGCGCTGTGCCTCGTTGACCTTGTCGCCACTTCTTCGGCAGCAGCTGAGGACCTCACGAGTTTCAAGGGTGTCCAGGCGTCCGGAAAGGATAGCACCCCATCTGTATGCAGATATGAATCATTCTGAGAACATAAATAGATACATGTATATATATATATATATGTATATATAAATGATATATGTGTATGATATACGTGTATGATATATGTGTATATGGTTGTTGTAATTTCTTTGTTAGATATCTTATAGATAGATCAAATAGTGGACATTCTTGCTGATGTGTATATATATATATACATATGATCATTGTCATAGTGTATACATATCACGTATGTATTAACACTAATAGATGTCGCTAGCATCTGCATATGACCTGCATATATAAATAATGTATGTATTGCTGACTGTTCACGCTGGGGTGCGGCATTGTTTTCCCGTTGAAATTTGAAAATCGCTCGACTGAAAATCCTCAACGTTTTGCCTCCAAGAGCTGTCTAATGGAACCCATGTCTGGGCAATCCTTGATTCGAAAACATGCAAATAAAAAACAACGAGCTGAAGCTCAAAAGACGTTGCAAAACGATGCCTCAGAAAAGAAGGAACTTCACGGATGGAACTCTAGAGGAAGCGGCTAAATTGTGCCACAATCCAAAGCATTCTAAAGGAGCAAACGTGTGGCAGTTACAAGGCATGGGCGCCGCGAAAGCTGACAATCTCATTAAGAAACAAGTGTAGTGTGTGACATGGCCTGACACCTACCATCACCATGTTCCTGAACCTGCACAAAGTCCGCAGTCTAGCACAAATGTGTTGTACTCATATTGGTTGTACTCATATCAATTGATTCATACGCATCATGACGGATAACCCTTAGAAATATAGAAATTTCTCTTATCTATTCCATTCAAAATCTTTTGGATATAGGGAACTTTTTCTATTCATTGCCACAAATTCCTGCTCGTAGTACCAGTATCATCTATCAGAATCCAACAGGGTCGGGCCACTGATCAACCGCCTGCGCACCTCCCGTGCATGGTAAAGGCCATCTTCCAGGTCGCCACGTGTGAAGTAGCCGTTGGCCAGTGCAAAGTGGGCAGAACTGGCAGCCAGTCGTTGGTGCAAAGACATGATCGGTCAATGATGGTTTACGATGGCTGCGTAATGGTTATATGATGGCTCTAAAATGGCCAGATAATGGCTATATGATGGTCAATGACGGCAACATAATGGCTATGAACTGGGAGTAATCCTTCATAACCAATGATCCAAACCGGACATGTCCGTTTTACGGGGTTGCTTCGGGCGTTGTTTCAAGAGTTGCTACTTCCAAAAGCCATTTATATTTGCCAGCCAGATCTTTGTGTCAAAGCTGCAATCCTGCAAGCCGCAAAGAGTCATGTCCATTGCAGCAAGCTCTTGGGAATCTGGCTACAGTCCAACAAAGTCATCGGACTCCTTGTAGATGCCCAAGGCAGCCTACAGGTTGCGAGTTGCCCTTCACGCCAGTGTCTTAAGGTACCACATCGACAAGTACCTCTAGACTTGACCGCCACTCAAGTCATGACCTCAAACTCCAAGACTTTAGAACTCAAAAAACCGATCGGAAAAAAGAAGACAACAGCTAAAAGTAAGCTGCTAAGAAGGCTAAGAAGCTAAGAAAGGCCTTCTGAACATCTGTGGTTGTCCATGCCTGCAGGTAGCGCATGCCTTCAGCACTCGCTTGGTTTTCAGCCAGGAGAGCTTGGCCCAGCACCTTGGATGGCTGATGGATTGATGGAATGGACAATTCATTGTTGTCCAATGATTAGTCAAAGTTAATGTTCATTAAATAGAAATCAATTACTCTTCTATCATATCTATCTAATCATTTCTATCTAATTTGGTTGATTCATGAATAATGATTTATGAAGTTCAAGGCAACCAATGGTCAAGGAATTGTTTCAATTTGGTGACTTATGTCTCCATTCATGATTCCTTTGCAGATTGAAGCTGAAAGAACCGCAACTCCAAGGCGACCTCAACTGTGTGCAGTGGAGCTTCTACTCAGTTTGTAGCTCGGATTGGCATGTGCCATCGGCGAATGCTCACGAAAAAATATCTTCACTTGACACATATTTCCCTTCTTGGTGGGTTGAGCTTATTGAGCCATACCCATATTCTCTTGGATTCTCTTGAATCGGCTTCCCAACAAAATCAATGTTGCAACGGTTCAATGTTATTTGATATCACCTGCTGGTTGCCTGCAAAGCAGACATAAAATGAAACAATTTCATTCGAGATATCCCAAGCTTCCAAGCACCTCCCATTGTTCCTGTGCTGGCAAGGCACCACCATGGCCGATGCTTGTCCAGCTGAGTGCTTCCTGGCAAAGTGATCACTGCCACCGCAGAAAAAAAGCTGATCTCTGAATCTTCCATGGTATACTGAACATGTTGAAATAGGTTGCGACTTGAGTGACTTCAGAAAACCAGCTAATATGTGCTGCGACGCCATCCCAATAATCCTGAGGATCGTAGTAACAACTCGTTGAATCCAGCCGTTTCACTACTATAACCAGCAATACAGATCGAAGGACGGTCAACCAGTCAATAGTGGCTCTCATCAAGCAGCTGCTCATGTCCGTATCCCATCTGCCCATGGTTTCTCCACCACAGCACAGGCCTTGAAACACACCTGGCCAGCTGCTCTTTGGACCTCTTGATGGCACCCGCTTTGTCACCCCTGGCAGAACTCTCGCATCGGTTCCACAGAGAGACGCTTCAATCCACATGCAGCTGCAAACATGTCAACAATGTACACTTCTACAGAACTTCTACAGAGCTTCCGCAGAACTTCGACATTTCTTCATCTTTGTTCTCCGCATGTCTACAAACAGATCCCACCACTGCTTTCAGAAGTGGCAATGAAGGCACCTGCGCAGCAGGATCTCTGCTACATTGGAGGTGGCTTGAGCCTCCTTCTCGACATCATCAGCTTCTTTTGCCTGCCCCAATTATGCCCCATCTTGAGCCTCCACCGAGACATTCTGAAGCTAAAACCAAAAGATCTTCCAACCAAACAAAGATCGCTTGCCCAGGCATCAGAATCTGTCAGAAAAGAGCCCTAGCTTGTTTCTCCAGTCAGGCCTAGAAAGATGAAGGTCCCCCCAAGTACCAGCAATTTCTCGCCTTCATCTCAGCCATCTCTGCATACTTCAAAGCTTCAGCTTCGTTCTGTGAGGACAAACATGCTGAAACCAAGCGCAACAGAGCAGCCGCCTGGCACACCGAGCACCGTCCCGGTGAAAGAAACAACCAGTTCGGATGTTTCTACTGGTAACAAACCATTGATCCTGGATAAGATAACTTGATTTAGCACGTTAATGATCCAGTTTGCGTCACAGTGATTGCTGTATCAATGATAGTTGACAGGATGGACGATAGACCATAATTTCATCCAAGGGGATTGATAATGATAGGGACAAGCGCAAAAGCCAGAAACAGACATGAGTCATGAGGATACAACCGCCAATCAAATAACTTACGACTATGCTGTAACACCCATAACTGCATAACGGACAATCATCATGGGAACTCATATCACAAATGAGAATCTTCACTGAGTAATTTCACCTCAATGAAAAGCCATTTGCTGGGTCTTCACCAGAATCAGTCCTACTGATACTGCTTCTCGATCAGCACCACTCTGGATGAGTTCAACCTTTCTACTGCTCAGTTGAAAAGCAGCCGTAAATTCTTCCAAGCATACCTGGCGAACAAGAGCACCATCAAAAATATGCACCTGCACTACACATCACTGCGCCTCCTTCGATTTGTTGCCGCTTGCCTGCATGACAGGGATTCTTCTTGGTTTTGAGTGGTTTTGCAGAAAGCCCTCATGATAGAATGGTGAGCCTCAATGGGTTGATGATAGCTTGAATGATTCATGAATTATTCATTGATGGTTTATTGACAGTTTATTGATGGTGAATCGATGACTTCAATGGTTGATTCGACTGGTTGATATCCAGAAATGCCTTCCACACAGAGCCACCATCAAGGATCGCTGCCTGCGTCACTGCCAAGGCTTCTTGTCCGGTGGCCAATGCGGAGTCGCCCTTGACAGCTTGCAACGTGTGGCTGCCATCAAGTATCTGGTTGAGACCAGAAAATTATGAGGATCCCCACAAAAAAGAAAGGAAACTGCCAAGTCACAACTGATCAGCCAGCAATCTTGAACTCAGGAAAATTATGATGGCTTTTAGGCTGAGAGTTCTCAGCCATAACATGGGGAATGAACCAAAAGTGTGTAGTTGAACTTTACATATATCGCATAGTCCTCTACTAACGAGGAAGATTTGGAAAAGAAGGATAGCTATAGGAAGCAAATAGTTTGGAGGGATGCACTGAAACTGTTTGGATGCATGTTTAAACTCTTGAATATGCTGATGGATCAAGGTTGTGGACAATCACCACATGTTTTAGACACTGAAAGCTGGTCTCGTCTGTCTGACTGTCTAGCTATCTTTTCATATATCGACCTGTCGACATTTTCACTATGTAAAAGTATCATCAAGTATCTGCATACAAATTCACATTTCATCACATATCTATCTATGTCCCTCTGTCCATCTACATCATCTACATCACCATCAATCCATCCATCCATCCGTCCGTCCGTCCGTCCGTCCGTCCAACCATCCATGTTCCATCCATAAATCTGTTTGTCCAGGGTCTACAGTCTACCTCCACTTTTGTGTGTTCTTCTGTGTATCTGTCTATCCAATCTATCAACTGCCTAAGACTATTTTGCACAATTTGAGGGTCATATTGTCAATGACTTTGCATGAACATTGTTCCTCAATTCGGACTCACTGTAATCATTCCAATCCCCCTCGAAAATACCATGACTGCGACTGTTTGTGGCTCATTGACACACGCTTTGCTAGTTGTTCCACTCATCCCTTGACTTTGTTGTCACTTGAGACATCTTCCAACAACCCACTCTTCTCATCTCTTCCAAGCGGCTTTCTGCGAACTCAGCTGCAATTCTGAGATGATTTGCAGGCATTCAAGCTCACCATCCTGATCCAGGTTCACTGGTCACTGCCACTGGCCAGAAAGTGCACTGATGGGTTCAACCAGTCCGTGCACGTGGTGCATTTGTCGTTCCCTTTTCAACCTTGACACATTTGGAGTTCTTGAAAACCCTCCACAGCCAAAAGTCGCCCCACTTCTTTTTTCCAACTCAAGCTTCCCAACAGCCACAGAACCTCTGTGCACTGTCAGTACACTTACATCACTAAGCTGTACAAATTCGGAGAGCCGTCCAACCTACGGCAGTGAGCATGCCAACTTTGCATTGTAAGAAAACAGAAACCCAGTTGGTGATGCAAAGACTCGGGACTCCAGGCCAGGTTTTCAGCAAATGCAAGTCCTGTGGGTGGACTCCCTGCCACAGGACCTCTCTGAAGTCTTTCAAGCCAGCCCATGCTGGGTGCTCATCCACAAGATTGTTGGGAACGTTCTGCACCCAGAACCCCCAAACATCATAGCCTTGTAGAGAATACCTTTCCCAGCCAATTCTTTCCGCCTGTCCCTGTGTAAAAACGCAATAAACATATGGTGCTCCATGACGGGCTACGCTGGGCACAAGACCCGACTGCTTGATAGAATTCCTGCGACCTCTGGGAGAACAATGGAAGAGCCATGGCATGGCGCTGCGCCTATGCTGCTTGGGCGTAGCTTGTGACTTGACTGTTCTTGAGCCAACTTTGCATGGCATCTGACAATGCTATAGAAGTCAACGACTGCTCGGCCGTGGTTTTAGAACACCTTTCATGGATGATGCAATAGAATAGTGTCTTGTCTTGTCATGTCTGTAGCTCAGGAGTGGCAGAACAAGCATAGGAGAACACCTCGGTTGAGGAACCTGAGAATAGACGGGATGACCAACCCTTGAACTTCCAGATGCTGGTGCCTGGTTCTTGGCCTCTCGCATGAAGCCTCGTGCTTTCTGCATGGACTCAATGGCGCTGCTGATGCCTAGGCAAGCGAGCAGTTCTTGCCTTACAGCAGTCCCGTAACAAGGACACACATAGTTGGAAACGGACTGAGGGCTGACTTGCTGATACACTCCCGGGCCTTTGCTGCCACCCATGGCCGCATAGATCTGCGACTGTGCATAGCAAATGTTGGCCTGGCAGGGCTCGAGTTCAAAGGATGACTCGGCATCCCAACACCAACACCATCACCGTGGAACCCCATAGCCTTCTCTGCAGGGCTTCCAATGAGTGCCTTTTCCAATGCCTGGAGCACCAAACACGCAGCTGATTTCACAAGCTTGCCACGCATGCTGCCTCGGACCTGCAGCATACCTTCAAGACACCTTGAAATTACACAAGATGTAACACCTGCAAGCCACAAGCTGATGATGTGTCTGGAGGGGTGTCAGCCCTATTACCATGCAGTATTGTCTTGGTCAGGGAGAATCACATCTCCAAGTCTCGCCCGCTGCTAAACCCTCTCAAAGTGTCTCGGTTCTTTGCTGTCTTGTAATTGGGCAATCAAATTCTGGCTCTCGTTTCTTCAGGCGTCCATAGAGATTCACACTGTGTGACCCGCACCGATAAAGCATCATTGAACTTCTGCTGCCTTAGCACAGCGATTCGGGGAAAATGAATCTCAGTTTCCGCGGCAGAAAGTGCCTTGGCGTCCTTACCCCATCTTTGGCGACAGAACAAGCTCTCTTGCGTTTTAGGTTTGGAAGCAACACCCAGAATCTCCAGTGCCATCCTCTTTATGTCAGGTGACGAAAGGTATAGCACGGCCAATGAACGAAGAGCCTTCACTTGTCCCGCCTGGCAAAGTGGCAAAGTTAGACACGAAAGGATGCAGAGATGGGTCACATTCCCGCCTGGTCCGCCAAGCTGGTGAATCCAGCCACAGCCTGGAGAAAATACTCAAACAGCAGAGTGTACATGTGAGGCCTCATGTTGTTCAAAAGTAACCGGACATCATGGATTTTTACCCAGCACACATTTTTGAAAAACAGCCTAGCAACAAAACCAAAAGTGTTTCTAAGAGCAGAGTCGTCCGCAAGAAAACCTGTACGATCCTCGGCACCCTGTGCCTCATCAACCAGCGTCCTGGCACCCTCCATGGCGCTCATGGAATAGAACACTGCTGCGACACGGAGCAAGCATGGCGCCTCCTGAACGCGAGATGGTTCTGTCATCACTCGTCATCATGAAGACACGCTTTCACCACAACCTTGCAAACCCTTCAATGATATCATTGGTCATTGCCCCTCTGCAAAGCAAAGAAAATAGCAGCCGCTAGCAACAGAGTGCTGATACTACTTCTCCGTCGTTGTCATATTCATCCTCGTTCACAACAGTCACTTTAAATAGCTATGTTGAGAGTGGGAGGAGGATTCTGGCTGGCAACAACTGATCAGTGCACTTTCGGGAGCAAACTTTGCAGAAACGGGTTTCTGCGTGTTTCCGTGGATATCCCCAATACTTCGCAAGATGATCATCATAGTGAAACCAGCCAGCTGTCGGGTTGCATCTTTGACACCCTGTGTCTCTGCATTTCAATTTCCTGTTTTTTACGTGTGTCAATTGCTCAATACTGCTTTCATGCCATGAGGATCCCACCTCCTTCTTGTTGGAGCGAACGCGGTCACGGATCTCTTGCTCGGTTTGTGCTGCCTTTGAGCAAGCTGCGGGGAGTTATTTTCAGCGAAGATCACAGGGATAGGGACGATTCTGATGAGTCTCAGGATATCCTCTTTGTCAACATGCTCAAAGATGCTCAACGGGAGGCATGTGCAGAACCTGCTCCTGAGACAAGCACAGCATCACGCTGCGAGTTGGCGAGATGAAACTCCAAGATGTCCTGGGCGTGCACCCAAGTGGTGCAGCTTCCAGGGTTCCAGATCGCATCGGAGAGGCTTTGATTCATTTCACCCTGTCGTGTCAAACAGCTCATTGTTTAGCCAGTAGACTATTGACATGCCACGTCCTCCAACCTGCCCCTTGAGACCTATAGTACATTTTGGTCTTTAAAAATGCCGCCCCAACAGGCAGGGAATGAAAGGTTCTCAGCAAGAACCATCTCCGCTTACAGCCCTTGTCCTTCATCACATCTTCCTCTTCCATGACATCCCCAGCCTCGCACTGAACAAGAATAAACGTGCGATGTTTGGTGCTCATCAAAGCATTGGCAATCTCCATTTGGGAAGAAGGCTACCGGTTGGGGATCCATGTTCAACACCAAAGATCACCACAACAACAATAGTCCCGGAACCACCGAGTGCGGTGATGTTCTTGACTCGATATATCGTTCAAACCATTTTCCTCTCCAATCATATGGCTGTTTCTCAATACAGGGACCCCCCAAATCATCCAATACTAATCATTTGTAGCAAGAAACCATCGATTTTTGGTGGTTCCCTACATGAAGAAACCCCCATATGGGGTCACCATGACACTGTTTGGGAAAGGAACACTCGTGCACAACTGAAGCGAAAGCAACGCGGAATTTGTACCGAACTGCGGTCGCCTCTTTATAGAGCGCAGCAACTTCCTTGAGACTCGTAGGAAGCTTTTCAATGGCCTAGGGCAGCGCTTGTCGAACTCGGTGAGTTCACACTTGTTTCATTCTTGTGATAACTCAAACATAGTGAAAAAATGCAAATCATTGCCCACAGTTGTTGAATTCTCGTGATAATGGTGACGGAATAACCAATGGTGAAAAACAATGAGTAAATCATGGTTGATCATGGTGAAGATCGGTGAATGGCAAATAATGCCTGACTGTTGGTGATAATGACGGCTACTAATCATGACAGTCAATAAATTTTTGATTATGGTAAATCATGCTTGATTGTGGTTTCCAATGACTATCAGGCTAGCCCGTACTCAAGTGCAACTACTAATAATTCTGAATGGTTGCCCTCTGGGAATCATAGCAATTATGCTTAATTGCGCGTTAAACACCTATAAAAACCTTAGAGACGCTTAACCATTTCTACATCTTCACCCTTGTGACCCCAAAACAAGCAGCAGTCGAAATGCACAAACCCGCTCTCAGCACATGACTGTGCGATCTTCTTGGTAGACCTTCACGTGGATGGCCAGATACATGGCTAATGCTTGCCCTTTCTTGTTTCCGGCCTGGATGATTGTCGGGAATCTGGCAAGACAAACAAAAACAAGTCCTGTGAATCAAGACAACCTACTTGACAAATTGTCACCACACATGCAAGGATTCCTCACGTCGCTATTCTGTGTACGTTTTTGAGAAGTTGCAGACTGTGCAAACGTGAGCCGTTGCAGCTTGCTGAGCATTTTTGTCGTCACACGGAGTTTCCAAACGGTTTTCGGTTGTCCATAAATTGGGGTGTCCGAATCGCTGCCTTCAAAATGCCTAACATTTGGGGTTCAATTAGATCAAACGAAGCGGTTGAATTTATGGACAGCCCAAGCCCCTTGGTCTGAAATTCAAAGTTCAGCTCGAGCTCGACGTGCTGTTGCGCCCGGCATTCAGCTGCTCTACCTAATCCCAAATGACGCAAGGCAAACCAACGAAAGGAGGCCGAGACAAGCTCGGGTATGTCCTGTCTTGACGTAGCCAAGAAAATCAGACAGATTGCGTGTCCATAGATGTACACTTTCATATTTTAGCAATGTTGAGAGTGACCAAAATTGGAAGGTTGAAGCTACCCATTGTTTATGGACGAGTTCATATCTTTACTTATTTCGATGCTTGTGGCAACCGTGCGTGAGAACAAGACGGCCATGAATCCATCTCTGAAACCCGCAAATTGTCCAGAAATCATCTTCCCTTCAATATCCTTTCGGGTTGGTTCTATTTTGGGATTCTTTCCGGTAAACTCAGGAAGCGTCAGTTGGATGGCACATCTCACTCCCAAAAGCTTTGGTTCCCCCCGAAATAAACATCTTGAAATCACAACTGGCCCTGCCCAATGAACTGCTCCAAGCGGAGATCGCAGCGCCGTTCCCTCCGTGCCATCTGAGTTGCGGTTCCAACGTTAAAGGTCTTCACCATCGTTCCCACGCCCCTGGAATTTGCAATGGTTCAGGCATAGAAATGACAAAGCGCATCTTCCGACGGGCACAATTGTCAAGTGTCGCACTCCAAACTGCATCAGCAAACACTACGATTGACGACCATTGAACAGTATGGGCCATGTTTAAGAATCAATAACTTGATGTTAACCATCTTCAACTCCGTTGTTTACTATAAAGTGAATTTCACTGTTCCTGTTTATTATCATTCCTTCGTCAGTAGTCAACGATTATGATGTCTCTATCCGCCAAAGATCTTTCGTCTTTGTGGTACTGGCAAATCAGTGGAGCCAACTGCAGCTTGAGCGTCGCAGAGATGTTTCGCCAGTTCTCCGCTGGTGCAGAGATGTCCACGATCCAAAGCACCTAAGAAAAGTAGAACAAACAAATGCTGCGATTTTGTTGGTTGACCTATGAACATGCACATGGGTGTGGGTCAAAACCCTGTACCCCTGGTTCCCCTCTGTTAACCATTGTTTTCCTTATTATTGTTGGTGGAAATCCCCCATTAGTTGGTTAGCTAATATTGACCCATAGCCACATGTCCTGCGTTTGATTTACGTGAACTGGACAAATCTTGGCTGCAGCTTGACCCGGTGGCTTCGATGCTGGTACTACCGCACGCCTCTGCAAAGGCCTCCCGAGAAGTCTGGGTTGGCCTGCGGGGACGAAGCTACTGCCAGGGAGGGCATACAAAACGCATGGGCCACCCAGGGGTTCTGAGCTACTCATCGGCAAATCCCTTGCTTCGGCTTTGGGGAGGTGCTTTTCAACCTTGGAAAATGGAAAACCTGGGTCTTGAAATTGGAAAATCCATATCTTGGACAGCCGATTTTTTGGCGCAATGTTGAATTGGTCAAGCAAGGCCAAGTTACTAGTTTCTACAAACGCTTTCGCATGTTTGGAAAGGAAAGATCTTTTTCTCCTAGCAGCAGCTTTACATCTTGGAACCTGGGTGCCCAATGGGCAACCAAATGCGAGCCAAAAACCGGGTCTAAAAAGGATCCGATGTGGGGTAGGAAGTGTTCCACGTGAGCACTGGAGAACAGCTTCGCCAGGGAGGCCTAACATGGATCGATGGTGGGGCTATGCCAAGGTTGGTTCCAAGTCTCACCATCATACCCAGGATAGATCTACAGCGGATCATCATGGCCCTGACATGCTCAGCATTGACTAAGTCAGCCCTGACTTGTGCCAGTTGACCGAAATTGGATGTAGACGTTTGGTCAGTTTTCATCTTGCAAACCCTCCACTTATCCCAGTGCAGGCAGTCTTAGTTACAGAAATGACTCCAAGTGGATCTACTCTGTTCCTTTCAGTCCGAACCCTCTCGGCTAGGGGTAGCGACTAATTCACCGGTCCAAAAAATCATGGTTGCTGCTCAGAATTCAACAAATTCTCTGGGCATGTTGTGATCCAACCAAATCTACATGCACTTTCTCCAGATCTCTGAGCAGCGGACTCAGGCGTCACGGTGTTGATATTGAGGTGACGGAATTTCTTTGTGTCCAGCACCTCTCCAGTGTCAGACCTTGGCAGCACATGTAGTCCCTCAACCGCACATGGCAGCACCGAAAAACCTGCCATGGAACCAACAGCACAGCATCAAACCACGTGCCTCTGACAGATCTTTCCGCTGGAACCAAAGACCTGGTGCACACCCCTGTGGCTCCAACCCTGGCACCAAATTCAGGTGGGAAAGCTTGGGGTCCATGACTCATATCATCTCGTCAAACAATGCTAATGGAAAATCATGGAAATATTGCGATTTTCAGAACGCTTCGGCCTTGCATAATGCTGATGTTTGCTGGGCATCAAATGCCCACGGAAATCCATCCCCCACCTGTTGGCCCTCACAGCGAGTCAGGTCAAACTCATAGGTCACAAATTTCTGCTTGTCCTTGACCTGAAAAGTTGTGAAGGATCACCTCCATTTTTTTGAGAAATCTTTGAATCATTGGTAAAGTCGTTGCAATTGATCATCTTTGGTATCCGTGCCCTATCTTCGCCATCACCTGCAGGGTGGAATCGACTGCACAGATGATACCAGATCACAGTGTCACCCCAGTGGCCCAGGATTTTGTCCATCAGCAATTCTGACTTCACAAGTGTTCTACTGAGCAAGTGTGTCGATGATCAGAGAATCAAACTGGAACGGACGGAATAGTCTGAATAGTCGAATTAACACTGCACAAGACAGCGGCGGAAGTTTCCACAGGAGGTAGCCTGTAGGAAGGAAAGGTTATTTGAGATGAAATGATGATGCGGATGATGGATGATGGAGGATGGAGGATGGATGATGGATGATGGATGATGGATGATGGATGATGGATGATGGATGATGGATGATGGATGACGGATGATGGATGATGGATGATGGATGATGGATGATGGAACTTTCCAAAAGTCGAACTTTTGACCTCCAAATTTCCTTCCATGATCTGATTACTATCAACATGATTCGCCATCACTCGGGATGGTTTTTCTGCATCCTTCCGTGCCCTGAATCCCACCGTCAAGCTCAAAGGCATAGGTAGCTTTTTGCCGAGCATAGGCTTTGCTCAAGGACTCAGCCAGCATGGTGAACTCGTCGAGCGATGGGGATTGCCCACACGAAGCCCAATGGTGAATGGACTGTGGATCCTTTACTGGTCCTTATCCCCCATTATTGGTTGGTTAATATTGACCCATAGCCCAATCGCTGAAACAAATGGCTTATGTCATTCACTTGTTCCGTTGATTCCCTGAGGAAGCAAGCTGCAATGATGCCTTGAAGAAGCTGGTTTCAACGAGAAACGGGTCAGTTCACAATCATGAAATTGCAACCCCCTGGTCTTGAGGATTGAGCTTCCACCACTGACTTTCTGGTGACCCTGCACAAGGGCGCTGAATTTGTCCATACGAGATCACAAATCATATGAAGGTCATATGAATCATATCCTAAGTCGCTCCCTTGAAGTCACTGTGCTCTCAATGTAAACATCTAAGGAGCTGAGTATTTCAAGTTGAGCGATGCTGGAAACTGGAAAGGTCCCACCTTGGAAATGGGATCTGGAAGTACTCGATCAAAGTCAAGGCCCCAGTGCCATCAGGATCCTGCCTCGTCAAGCACGGAATAAGGCCTTGCTTTTAGGAAACCAAAGACCAAATAAGAATCTGATAAGAATGAATACTACTCAGTTACTACGCAGTTACTAGTCTTGCTTTGGTAAATTGGTCTTTCTTTGTTACTTCCCTATACTTCCCTTTGAGTCGGGCACACCAAAAAGGCCAAGAGGCGGAGTTGTCTGGAGGGGAACTCGAAGGACTCTCACCTCTGCGCCCTGCAGATCGGAAAGCAGCTGTCCATTCACACTAGAGATCACTGAACAATTATCATTTTATCCTCACTATCATCATCATTATTATCAAACGAAGTAGCTTTGCACTTTGCACTGCTTGTTTCGACCTATCATCAATCTTTGTTGCACCTGCTTCGGGTCGCCAGCATAAAGGAGCTCCTGCAAGAAGAATCAACTGCTCTGTCCATAAGCCTACCCCAAAGCAACACCAAAAAAGCATTGCCATATGGTGGTTTCTCGAACTAGGGCACCCAAAAATGGCTGGTTTGTTACGTATGACGATTTGGGGGTACCCCTATTTTCAGAAAAAACGTATTATATCACCATCAAAAGGTGTCCTCAACCAATGGGTGGTTTGCTGGTCAACAAGAAATGTTGACAATTAGTTCCCAACAAGTGACCCCCTATCAACCATCAACCATGCTGTACCGTTATCGTTATCAACCATTCATCAATCATTTATCCAGCATTCATCAACCATTCATCAACCATTCATCAACCATTCATCAACCATTCATTGGCCGTTAGAATCACCAAAACACCGCTCCATTGGCACCACATCTCAGTCTCCTTGGTCCTCATCTCGTCACCTCCAGGGACTCCAAATTGTCTGTAGACTTGCCAGCCCTAAGCGATGACTGCGATGACACCCTGTGTGGCTGAACTTTCTGAGCAGTTTGGCTCAACGAGCATCAATGCAATGGCTGAAATGATACGAATGATACATCGATGATCATCAACAAACATAATTCCTTCAGCAAACATAATTCCTTCAGCAAGTAAGCAACTATGGAAACAAAAATACAAACAGACCAGCCATCGAGGTCCAGTCACAGAGGCACCAAGGCAACCATGTCATCTCCATGAGAGCGTAGTAGCTCGAACAAATACTGTATCACATACAGAACGCAGAACGTAATCAGACATCAGGACAAAAACTTCTTGATTCGATATGAGCAATGTCAAAAGATTTCGACCCATGAAGTTCAC
>VSDK01021498.1:17885-36779 GCA_009767595.1 Symbiodinium kawagutii
TTCCCTGGCGGTCCCTCGAGTGGCTGCAAGTGGCTGCAAGTGACCGCATTTTCGAAAATCAAAAACCGCACTTCCTGCGTGCTCAATGCCCTTTTTTCCTTCAGCAGCGTGGATGCTGGAATCATCTCGGACGAGATTGCGTTGATCTCCGTGTGGGATCCCTGGTATCATACGCAGCATGGTGGCTCTGTGCTCCCTGCAGCAATGCATGCTTTGACATGTTGATGTAGACTTTCACGAGACCGCTGCCACCGTGCCACACAAGTTTTGACGGCTTTTCTTTCTAATCCCCTCTACGCTTAGGCTTTAGTTCAGTAGTATCACTTATATATATTTGCATTCTTCTTTTCGAGTCCATCCTGGCAAATTTACTGTTAGCATCGAAATTTACAGGGGCGACCTTTTCAACTCGTTTTTGGCGGTTTTTCAAGAAAAAAGGTCGCCCGAACAAATGCGGCTTTTTCAGGCCTTGATGAGCTTGCGGGATCCAAAACCAACAGGAAAATTGCCAGTCCATCCTGTTTCACACCCTAGCCATGGCTGGTACTCTGAAGGAGCTCCTCGCGGCCTCCGGGGTTGATGATCAATTTTCTGATTCCCTGGTGAACGATGGATGGACTTTAGCCCTCTTTGCGTGTGCGGCTACCTCGCTGGATGGTGTTGATGCTGCCCTTCAAGAAATGTTGGGTACCACCTATGATCAGCTTAATCTCCTGCAGAAAGCAGCATTTCGATTAGCGTGGCAGAATTGTAGGTCAGACCAACCTGCCTCAGCCCAGCCACTCCCTGCTCCATCCTCTTCAGCGGATCCATCGGCATCGAGTTCCTCATGGTCGGAATCGTTTGCGCCTAAGCTGACCACCGCAGTTGTGACTGAATTGAAACGCCAGTTCAAGGCGAACTTTCCATCAGAAATCCTTCTACCAGAAACAACTCCTGGACTTCGTCTTTTGTCATTAGTCCATGATATGAAGGTGAAAGGTGAATATCGATGGGTTCCATGGAAGTATCGTATCTCTCAGCAGAAGTCGGATGAACTCACTAGTAAGACCTCGAGAGCACCAAGGGCGGAGCACCTTCAGTTGCACAATCTCATCCTTGACTCCCCCCCGGAACTTCAAATCGACAATGGAGCTTTGGGTCTTATGGCAGTGCGTCAGATGTTTGAAGTTTGGGCTCTGGCCATGGCGATGTGTGGCATTGCTCACATGGCCACTTTGAAAGCCTACTATCTCAAGTTTATGTCGTTCATGTCCGCCCGTTTAGACCAGGATACTGGCCTACGTGGCCCCGCCATTCTTGAAGCCCAAGCTGCAGATCGAACTATTATGAACCTGGTATCGGATCTAGTAGTTGAGCGGGCATGGACGTATGATAATGCACTGTATGAACTCACACATGTTCGAGCTGAGATCCACACGTTATTGCAAGCCAGACCCAAGCTTCCCAAGCAGACTATGGCCAGACTGGATGGCTCTTCGAAAGGTGCGGGCAAATCTGAACGCATGATGCCATACGGGAAGTCTGGGGGCAAGAGCAAATCCAAGGGCAAAGGCAAAGTGCAATGGGTCACAGATACGATTCAGAATGGCAAGCGGGTCCAGCTTTGCATGCGTTTTCAGAGTGGCAAATGCCAATTGGGATCCCAATGCAAATTCGTCCACGGTTGTGCATACCCATTGGCATCAGGGGACCCGTGCATGAAGAATCATGGAGCCCTACAACATTCTCAGACGCCCCACTGACAACGGGATTCAACCGCAGCGGTATTGGACCAGTTTCACGATTTCACGGATCATCCTTATCATGATCATTCACCAGTGTCACCAACTTCTCAGGTACCTCCTGTTGAGGTCCCTTTGCCTCAGGAATCTGTCGCAGCTAGCACTCAGGAATCACCTCCTCAGATTCACGCAGTCCCCGCTTCTGTTCCTCCCCCAGACGTAGGGATCCCTGCCTCGAGTGAACATCGCATTTTCATGGATATTTGCTGCGGGGTAGACCGTCCCCTTTCGTCGGCTTTTCTAGAAATTCAATGTGATGTTTTCTCCTTCGATAAACTTCTGGACCCCAGCCATGACCTCTTGCAAGATGATGTGTATGAACAAATCCTTCGTTTCGCAGCCTCAGGTCGCGTGGCCTATACCGCAGCATCTCCACCCTGCTGTGAGTACTCCAGATTGAAATTGAAGCCCGGGGGCCCACCAGCTTTGCGCACCCCTGAATTTTTGGATGGTGTTCCCAATCTTTCAAGTGACCAATTGCTGAAAGTCCAGGAATCATTTCTGACCCTCTCTCGATCTGTGCATGTAGTGCAGGTTACTTATGTTTCTGGGGGCCATGGCCACATGGAGCAGCCGCTAGGAGCCATGTCCTGGGAAGAATCATGTATGCAGGATTTCATCACTGAGTGTTCTTGCACGTGCTGTGCGGTCGCAGCTTGCCAAGTTGACCGTGACTGGGACAAATATTGGTTGTTTGCTTCGACCTTCCCATCCTTAGAGATAATTGCTTCGCAATGCCCCCATCCCTATGGGACTCACCAGAATTTTGCGGGCAAAACAGACGAGCATGGACGCTTTCTTAGCAGACTCACAGCTGCTTACCCCCCACAGCTGTGTCAGATGATTGCTTCGATAGTATCCCCCTTAATCTCCCAGAATAAGATGGATATCTCCCTCTCAGGGTTGCGCAGCTTGCTTCCTGTGAAAGCTGTTGATGCTCCACCGTTTGCCAGGCAGGATGGGGGAGGATTCACCTCCCAAGCTGATTGGAGCGGTATGCATTCAGCCCATGATCCCTTAGCCACCCTTCGGAAGAACTGGATGAATCACATCATCTCCCATAAATTGGACAAGCAGGTTTTTGCGAGGATCTCATCAGGTCATGATGGCCCACCTTTATCCGACCAGGATCTCGTTCCTTTGCGAGAGCGACTTGAAGAGTTTCTCCTCGCTCAGGGGATCTACCCTGATTGGTCCGTCCCCTCAGATCAACCTATGTGTTTGTTAGTCCTCCAATCCTTATGTCGGTTAATAGGTGATGCGGATGAATCCATCTTTCCATACCTGATCTCTGGAGTCCCCGTGGGAATCGAAGAGCCCATAGTTGCCTCACACTGCTTCCCACCAGCTGAACCGACTGCCCCCGCGGAAGATGTTCTGTTAACGGTTCATCATTGCAATTGGCAAAGTGCCGAATCCGAACCTGAGATCGTTCAGGACCTTATTGCCAAAGAGGTATCCGAAGGCTGGGTTGAAGTGTTTAAAGGCAACTTGGAAGACGCTCGCGAAGCATTCCCCAAAGGTTTGGCCATTGGTAAACTGGGACTGGCCCTATCGGATAGTCGCCCCCCAAGGCTGGTCATGGATTCTTCGGTTTGTGGGGTCAACCAACTTAGCCAAATCCCAGAAAAATCCACCCTGCCTACATCTTGTGATGTTATGCGTAGCTACCCGTTGCGAAACTCCACCGAAACCCTGGATTGTTTTTCCTTGGATATCAAATCAGCACACAAACGGATCGCAGTTGCTAAAGAAGATCGTGGTTACTTGGGCTTCCAGCATAACAACACTCTTTATTTTTATAAAGTGTGTCCTTTTGGAGCTTCCATTTCCGCACATTATTGGTCCCGCCTGGCAGGTGCCTTGCTCCGCTTATGGCATCGCCTTGTGTGGTTGCCCCACGCCGCTTTTTTCTATGTGGATGACCTTTTCATGTACCAACACTCTCAGGTCCTCCCCATATCAGCTTGCATGATCTGTGCTCTGTGCCTCCTGTGCGGGGTCCCATCTCATGGAAAAAATGTGAGATTGGTCGGTCTATAAAATGGATCGGTTGGCATTTCAATATCAGGACAGGGATTATCAGCATTCCTTCTGATAAACGAGACAAGTTGTTGAAACTGATTTCTCACCTTCGTTCCTCGAATACCCAGTCACGGAAGCGCATAGAACAATTTTTGGGCTTAGCAACGTGGATCACCCAAATTTTTCCTCACATGCGTACTTGGCTGCATTGGGTTTACAGGGACCTTCACAGCCTCCCAGCCAGTCACTACAGTGTCGACCCCAGCTGCTGGGAGCAGGTGATCAATTGCTTGTCGGATGACCTTAGCTTCACCCAGTCCCCCCCCAATACAGCCATACCAGTAAATAGCACCTTGATCTCTGTCAGACACCAAACGGTCAACTCCAAAGATGACATACGCCAGTGCTTGTTAAGTGATAAACGGATTTGGCTCAGGATTCGCAACCCTGGTTCCTCCAAACGCAAGTTGTCTGGTGAACCGATGAACGTTTTGCTTCACTTTGACCATTGGTTGCATTCCACTTGCCCTTTCCGGTCACTTTGGCCTAAACGATTTTGGTCTGGACTCTGTGTTGCAGATGCGTATGCCCAGGGTCAACACTGTGGCATCGGTGGCCTCATTCAATTCCCCAATGGCACCGCCCGCTGGTTTAGCCTCCAACTCACCAAACATGAGTTTGATTCTCTATCCATTCCCATGCATGACGATTTGCAGAAAGATATATCCAGCCTAGAGACTCTTGCGCAGATGGCACTAGCTTTCATTGTCATTCGAACGTACCCAGGCAGCCGTATCCCAATCCGAGTCCCCACTCTTAGTGACAATACTGCAGCTGAAGCTATGTCAAATAAACTTTTCTCAACAAGCATGCCCCTTGCATTGTTCCTAGAGAAATTTTCATTGTTACTTAGCTCCTCCAGTGTGGAAGTCAACACTTCCCACATTGCCGGCAAGGACAACGAGATAGCTGACGCACTCAGCCGCTGGAATGGTTTTCCTCCCATTCCCTACGGATGTTTGGCCTCAGATCGATTTGAGCTTTCACTTCGTGCCCTCTGGACAGTCTCCTCGCATCCTCGTATTCTCCCAGCATCCATTCGCATCCCATGGAAGTTTCCCTCCGACATTTCAGTTGCTGGATAAGTCCACGTTCATGTGGGGTTGAAGTTGGCGTACTTATCCTAGCCATAGTTTTATTGGGCTGAAATTGTCCATGGCTAGGTGCTGTTTGATTGAAACTGACAATCAATAAATCCAGCAACTGAAAAAGAATACAATCAATAAATGAATCAACCGATACGAATGGGAGAAGCCTTCATGGCTTGGGTATTTTAAGAAAAATACTTAGAGATATAAGAAAGGTACTTTAAGCTTTTAATAAAACATATACCTATCTTGTGTGTGGTATATGCTCTATTTATGTAAGTCCACCTTGAACGTAAACTGTACTTGTTCAGTTATGTTTGTTGGGGACTTCATTAAATGTTCAACAAACATTTTGGCTCAAGGTGGACTTGCATACTTGCATGCAATTTCAAAAAAATACCCACCCTCCCACACCTTTTCACTCTCGACCAAGTCGATTCCCAATGCCGCTGCTATCGCATTTCGCTTCGACACTTCCTGTTTCTCTGGAAGTTCCATTTGGCCTTGCGTCAGCCCAGGAGTCTCCGATCTCGCTCTCAACAGTTTTGTGTTTTTACGTGTTATCACCATCAGACAATATTTGCTTCAAGAAATGGATCCAGACTCACATAGATTACGATTGCGATTCCAATCACATTTCCATGGTTGCACTGCGTGATATATCCTCCTTTTTATTAGGTTTTTGGCCGTTGAAAGCTTGATTCATTTGTTTTCTTTGTTGCTTCTTGACGTGCAACCATGGATGTGTCACCGATTCCTCTTTCGACTTTAGCTCACAGTCAATCACAACTATCAGCATTTTGCTGTCACGCGTCAACACGACCAAGGCACCGTCCTCAGAACCGGTCTTTAGCCCTGCATACGCTGAGCTTTTTGTTGTGCATCCCCCCAGGCGCTGCATGTTCACGATTGGGATTCCCATTACATGACCAAGTCATTTCAATTTCCTTGTAGTTACATCTATTTATTTGTGATAAACCCTTTTGATTCCATTGTTTTGCTTCATATTGGGAAGATCCCACTGCTCCTTTGAGCCGCTCAGTTCAGTCTGCGTGTGATACCTTAGGTATCCGTCTTGCGTTCTCTCCGCTATTTCATCCTTGAAGAGAATCTTCTGCTTGGTGCCCAAGTGTTATCCTTTAACGTTTTCACCATTATGCTTTTTCTACCAACCGGTGATTTCATCTTCTCTGAAGGATGTATACATTCCTAGCCCGGGCTGAAATTGTCCATGGCTAGGTGCTGTTTGATTGAAACTGACAATCAATAAATCCAGCAACTGAAAAAGAATACAATCAATAAATGAATCAACCGATACGAATGGGAGAAGCCTTCATGGCTTGGGTATTTTAAGAAAAATACTTAGAGATATAAGAAAGGTATTTTAAGCTTTTAATAAAACATATACCTATCTTGTGTGTGGTATATGCTTTATTTATGTAAGTCCACCTTGAACGCGGAGTGTCATCTGTTTCACCATGTGCGTATAGTAAGTTCAGCTAGCTTGATGACCTTTACGATGGGGCTGTTTTTTCTTTCTTGGGGGTGGTTTTGGTTTGCTGGTTTGCTTGGTTTTGGTTGGTGCTGGTTGGTCTGGTTTGGTTTTTTGGTTTGTTCCCATACGGTCATCATGCTTTAATTGAAGCTCATGTGAAATCATGTGCAGTCTTTGCAGCTTTCCGGACTACTAGTGACCTGCATCGTGTGTGCAATAGGCACTTCCTGGAAAAAAACAAGATGACTCGGAATTAGCAACTTGCGCGAGTGCTTGTTCGAAAATCGTCCTACAAACACTTGTGCGCAGAAATGTGAAATCCCAACATTTTAAGACCTGATTAATCATTGGACTGGCGGTGCAGGCATCAAGTGGCAACCCTCTTTCCCCCCCCCTGGACGATTGCACTGGTGGACTTGCGTGGACAAGCAATAATTTCATTCTTTTCAAACCGGATCATAGGGTCCATTGCTAAACCGACTCGGAATCTACAACTCCATATGAACTCCGCACAGGACATCACTGTGAAAAGGTGTGTTTCGCATGCGTTTCGGTCACATTTTGCATCTTCTTCTTGCGGAGTCGCGGAGTTGGGCGCAGTCGGGGGGACGAAATGTTGGTAGCTCTATTGGAGAAACCATTGTTTTCGTTCTGAGGCTGTGCAGGTGCAAGCTTTTTCTGATTAGTATGAAGCAGAGCGACCGCCGTCTTTAATACTTTTTGTATTTCTCCAAAGAGTGAATGTAGAGAACTCTATGAGGGTTCCCACGGAGTCCCCTGGGCAGATTTTTGATCCATCATCGTAATTCTATGGGGGTTTCCAACGGTCCCCTCGCTCACTTTCAGTCTGTGTGTCCTCTATTTTCATTAGGATTTCATTTGGGTTATTTTTCTTCGCGCAAGTTTGGGTTGAATATGCGAAATTTTATTGGGTGCCCAAGGGTCCTCTCGCCGAGTTTCAGTCTTCTTGTGCTCTGTTTCAGAAGGATTTAGAATTTTTCTTGGCGGGGGTTTGGGCTGACTATTCGTGATTCTATGGGGGTTCCCAGGGATTTTCTTGTCGATTTTCAATTTTTTTCGTGTTCTGTTTCATTAGGTAATATTTTTCTTGGCGCGGGTTTGCGTTAAATATTTTTGTTGGGCTCCCTGCGTCGAATTTCATGTTCCGAACCTGTTCGAAGGCATTTTGAATGGTTCCAATTTTGAAGGCTTCAAAGCACGCGTTTTCCGAGGACAGATGGACTTTCATGTCTTTGTACGAAGCTGCAGACGTGGGAATCATTTTTATTGAGAGAATTTCTCAGAGGTTACACGCTGACTTGATGCAAACTTAGAATCGCCGGCTATGGGGCACTGTTGACGAGTTGATGAGATGATGCCTGGCTCTTTGACTTCTGAGATGCGTGAGTGCGGAGTTTCACTTGCTTCACCTTGAGCTCAGTCAATGATAAGATGACTTCGGATGGTTTGTCGGTTGCTGGTTTCTTGTTTTGCTTGTTTGTTTGGTTTGGTTTTCTGTTTTGGCTGTTTTGTTTGTTTCTGGTTGGTTCGGCTGGTTTTTCTTCATGGTCATCTTATCCTATAATTGATTTTTTGATCTCTTCAGCATCTTTCTGGACACATAGTGACTTGCATTCAGGCACTACCCGGAAAAAAAATCCGAGGACAGATGGAAGGGCCTCCGCGGTGCGCAAACACATGTTGCTTGAAGCGTGATACTTGGTGATGGATGAATGGCAAGCAACAAGACACAGATGATTGTGATCTCTTGGCAGCAAATTTTTGCGAAAGGTTGATGGGCCGTATGTCGTCCTAAACCGCAGCGCCCAAAACCGTAAAATTGGGAAAGAATGGGCCCACTTTTGGGGTCAAAATGTGGGCCCCAAAATGGAGCCCGCAATTTATTTGTCAAAAGGATGGGCCCCGTTTTGGGGTCCGCATTTTGGTCCCAAAAGTGGACCCATTTTTGGTGCAATTTTACGGTTTTGGGCGCTGCGGTTTAGGACGACATACGGCCCATCAACCTTTCGCAAAAATTTGCTGCCAAGAGATCACAATCATCTGTGTCTTGTTGCTTGCCATTCATCCATCACCAAGTATCACGCTTCAAGCAACATGTGTTTGCGCACAGTATTTGAAAATACGATTGCCAACGTTACCGCATTCCATGACGCCTGCCCGAAGGCAGATCATTATCCATTCGACCCAGCGCTGCTGGATGCAGCAGACGATTGTCCACTGGTCTGAGAGCGACGAATCTCGTAGATCCATGGCAAGTACTCCTGTTTGTGGAAAATATCTGTTGTCACGTGGGTCACCAATTCTACACCACGCATCATTGATGGAATTCTTACTCTGCCAAGCAATGGTAATCCGTCGAGGATTCCACGTCCGACTACAAAACAGAAAAGTGATCGTGGTGCCAGACGACACACCTAGAGAACGTATGGATCAAGAATCCAAACTTTCCAAAGATGATAAATACAATAAGAGACAGAAAAATGAGAAGTTTTCATTTTTGTTTCAAATGCAATTCTCGAGAGGACTGTCTTTTTGCCACTGCACAGTCCTACGTGTATGCGCAGAGACATTTAATTGAACAAGACTCCTTCAGTTTGTATGACATACGGACGCTTGATCTTCAAGAAGAAGCTGAGTAATGCCGGTGCAGCCAGGCAGTAAAGCATTTGCCCTTTGCGTGCTGCCTTCATCTCTAAATCAGTCCACGTCTGATTTTACTTTTTCACCACTCCAGATTCCACAACAAGAAAAATTGACCAAGATCATCATCAACCCTTCGAAACTAATGAAAGCAAACAACACGGCAGAGTCTTTTTATGGTCTAGTTTCAAACGAATGGCTTTGCTTGCAACGCAGAGCAATTTTTTCCCAGTCACCTCATGTGCACTAGAGAAAGATCGCTGAATGTCCGGATGGTCGTAACAGAAGTGAAATATTTCTTAAATGCACATGGCCAAATTGTGAATTGATAAAAACATGGATGGCCGCTGGTGGTGGTTTGTTTTGTTGCGATATCTGACCTGCAGTCCCATTTCGCATTTTTTCCGAAATCAGCAAGAAAGCCAGGACCGCTGTAAGGGACCCAGGAAGATCAGCATTGTTGACAATTATTGTCACCACCACCATCATCATCATCATCACCATCATCTTCCTCAAGGTCATTGTCATCTTCCTGACCGTCATGATCATCTTAATTTTCATCGTCTTCATCATCGTCATCATCACCATTATCAACATCATCATCATCATCACCATCATCATCATCACTGTCATCATCATCATCATCATCATCATCACTGTCATCATCATCAGCATCATCATGACCGTCATCGTCATCGTCGTTATACATTGTTTTCATGTTCGCCTTCATTCTGTTTTTTGGTATGGTGAGATGTGTGATTCCGAGAAATGGTGTTGTGAGATGTGTGAATTATGAAAAGCCGTGTTGTGGGATGATGGAATTTGGAGAAGAGGTGCGATGTGTGCGGCATGTGAATTGTGAGAAGTGGTGTTGCAAGACGTGTCAAAATTATGGTTTGCAACTGGTTGGAGATGTATTTTAACTGGAAATGCTGTAAATAGTCCCCTCTGTTTCGCGGCCGTCATCATCTATCATCGTCATGGCAAAGGGTTTGTGCTTTCCAATCTTCTTATACGTATATCTTTGTCAGCTTCACGGGCATGGGTGTGATCTTCAAATCTGGACCAGCAAATATTTTGATTACAGGACATTTTTCACATGGGGGGTTTGCCGGTCCTAGGATTTTGCTTTGATTGAATTTGGATTTTGCTTTGATTGAATTTGGATTTGGATTGGCTTGGATTGGGTTGGATTGGGTTTTGATTTTGATTTTTAATTTGATTTTGATTTTGATATTGATTTTGATTTTGATTAGATTTGATTAGATTTGATTGTTGTGATTTTGATTAGATTAGATTGGATTAGATTTGATTTGATTAGATTTGATTGATTTGACTTGATTTGACTTGATTTGATTTGATTTGATTTGATGTGACTCAATGTGATGTGATTTGATGTGATTTGATGTGACTCAATGTGATGTGATTTGATGTGATTTGATGTGATTTGATGTGATTTGATGTGATTTGATGTGATTTGATGTGATTCGATTTTGATTTGATTTGATTTGATTTGGATTTTGATTTTAATTATTTGATTTTGACATTTTGATTTTGATTTGATTTGATTTGATTTGATTTGAATTGATTTGATTTTGATTTTGATTTCATTTGATTTCGTTTTTGCATTTTTCCGATTTTGAATTTGTTTTTGTTGTGATTTTGACTTGATGTGATTTGATGTGGTGGGATTTGATTTCAGTTGATGTGACTTGACTTGATGTGATCTGATTTGATTTGATGTGATGCGATTTGATGTGATGTGATTGCATTTATTTCATTTGATCTGATTTGATTTTGCTTGGTTTGAGTTAGGTTGATTTGATTGATGGGCCGGTAGATTACGTGCTTCAGTGATTGTTCGTTTGATTGTTTGTTTGACTGAGTGGTTGTTTGTTTGTTTGTTTGTTTGTTTGTTTGTTTGTTTGTTTGCTTGTTTGATTGATTGATTGATTGATTGATTGATTGAGTGAGTGAGCGAGTGAGTGAGTGAGTGATTGGTGGATTGATTGATTAATTGGTTGATTTATTGATGGATGGATGGATGGACGGATGGGTGGATTGATTGATTGATTGGTGGGCTTGGTTGGCGGTTTTGATTGATTGATTGGTGGGCTTGGTTGGTGGGTTTGATTAATTGACTGGTGGACTTGATTGATTGATTGATTGATTGATTGATTGATTGACTGATTGATTGGTTGATTGATTGTTTGATTGATTCATTGATTGACTGATTGATTGATTGATTGATTCATTGATTGATTGAGTGATTGATTGATTGATTGGTTGATTGATTGGTTGATTAGTGGGTTGACTGATTGATTGATTGATGGATGGATGGATGGATTGATTGATTGATCGATCGATTGATTGATTGATTGATTAATTGGTGGGTTGGGTTGGTGGGTTTGATTGATCGATTGATTGTGTGATTGATTGATTGATTGATTGATTGATTGATTGATTGATTGATTGATTGGTGGACTTGATTGATTGATTGATTGATTGATTGATTGATGGATTTGATTTGATTTGATTGATTGATTGGTTGATTGATTGATTGATTGATTGAGTGATTGACTGATCGATTGAGTGATTGATTGAGTGATTGAATGGTCGATTGTTTTGTTTGATTGATTGACTGGTTGATTGATTGGTGGATCGATTGACTGATTGATTGATTGGTTGGTTGGTTGGTTGATTGATTGGTTGGATGGATGGTTGATTGATTGATTGATTGATTGATGAGTTGATTGATTGAGTGACGGATTGATTGATTGATTATTTGATTGATTGATTGACGGATTGGTTGGTTGATTGATTGATTGATTGAATGAATGAATGAATGAATGAATGATTGACTGATTGTTTGGCCGATTGCTTGATTGATTGATTGATTGATTGGATGGTTTGTTGGCTGGTTGATCGATCAGTCATTTGACGGATTGGTTGTGCGGTCATTTGTCCCGATGTGTGTGCTTGTGTTTGGAACACAGGAAAGGTCGTAAAGCGCGGGTTTTTGTGAACATTTTGTTTTGCGCATGTTTTTTTCAAGAAACGCATCCAATTCTCAATTGCGCATGTGCTTCCGGCAGCAGCGTGCATTTGTTGCAATTTCAAGATCACAAAAAGTTGCGGAACCGCCATTGTTTATTTGGACTTGCAAATTGCACATGCGCCAGGCGCCACGCAATCATCTGAAAAACCGAAATGTTTACGTGCTTCTTATCAATCACACATGCGCGCCTTTTTTTTGCTGACATGCTTTGTGCAATTTTCCATAGGGCTGAGATTTGGTTTTCAAATTTTGCTCGGCAAGATGGATTTTGCAAAATTCCATTTGATTTCATGTTTGCTACTGCATGCAACTTCATGCGCGAAGTTGCAACTGCATAGCAGTTGCGTCCATTCTTTCAATTGCCAAAATTTTTGCTTTGGCCGTTCTGTCAAATATGTGGGACATTTGACTTTGGCAACAGCACAACTTAAAGTTGGTGTCGGAAAACCGACCTTAGTTCAGCCCTGAAAAAGATAAATGGGTAAATGGATATGGAAATTGGTGGGTATTTATTTGGCTAGAGAGACAGCGAAACAAAAAAAAATGGATAGAAAGGTAGATGGAAATACATGCGGTTCCGAAACCTCCACCATCATGTATTAGTTTTTGTTGCCGTTAGCTGCTACCAATTTGATCATTCTTGATGTCCACCTACCGAATCAAGACCGACAGAAAACACCAACAGAAGTGTAGAACATCCCGTTTATCTGGCTTTTACGATTTCTCCCCAAAATGCAAAACCATTCATTCTAAAAACTCAAAATCATTGTAGAACAGTGGGGATGTAATCAATTTGTTTCTTTCAAAATTCTGGAAATCCTTCATTAAAAATATATGTGCCAAATTCATACATACATTTTGCATCGTACTTTTTGGTTCTGTTATTTTGTCGGTGACCCTGTTTGTGTGTCTATTTATTTATGTTTTGATTATATAAATGATGTTTATCACTTAATGCATGCGGTCAATTTGTTGAATTGATAACAAATGACCTTTTTCCAAACTAAGAGATGTAATCTCGTGCAGTATCACTTTGAACAGAATAGTGTATCGTTGTTTTTCTGCTCAAGCACAGCGGCAGGTGTTGATTTGTTTAATTTGTTCGATATTGGTATGTCCATCCATCCGTCCCTCCATCCGGCCGTCCATCTATGCATCCATTGACAATGCGGAACAGTTGCCTCATTCTGAATTTTGAAACAAATGATGGTTGGAGTTGCATGTCAGCATGTATGGCTCACCACGTGTGGGCTATCGAAAAACTTATGGAACATGTTCCATGTTTATACAGTATGATTTGGCCATTTGGGTACATTGCAGGGTGATCATATTCGATCCAACCACTCAGAAAAAGGATTGGTGAATAAAAACCTTTTGACATCCTAAAAAAATGTGTTCAAACACAGCGATTGGCGGAACTAGCGAATATAATTTCTATGAACCGAGAACCAGACCTTTTTCTCTGTTTTGTCTTCCTTGCGACTTCAGGCGCGATGTTGGACATTTTGCAAGATCCATCGGGCGGCGCATGGGATGTGTGCCGGTGAGACCTAGATCTGCATCGTTGACGCAGGGTCCCCTGGATGTTTTGATCACACAATCCCATGGGTTGAAAGATGCAAGCGCCGCGGCATTGGCGACCTGGATGCAACAAAGATGTGCTCAGCGTGGTTTGGCAACTTTTTATCAAAAAGGTCTCTGTGGCTCAGTGAAACTTCATGGAAAATCCCGACGACTTCTAAGAGATGCCTTTGAGAGATGCTTTTGTGTGGCAGCTGCGGCTGTCTCTACTGCAGCGAAGTATGTGGATACTGCACCTTTGGCAAATGAAATTCTATGGGCCGAGCAACATCATAAACCAGTGTTGTTGGTTTATGACTCTTCCAAACCAATTGACTTGCACTTCTGGGAAGCGACTTGGCCACCTTTGTTTCAACCAGTGCCCATGGTTGCCAGATACTATGGCAAGGGACATGAAGCTTGTGCGGATGGCTTCATTTCAACGCTGCAGGGGGTGCTTTCCAAAGATGCCGCTGAGCCAGCACACGAATCGCCAGAGCCACAGCCGCGGCCCAGTGATGCTCCTGGTGGCTTTGACGTTGCTACCTGGGAAGGTGCTTTGGATGAGTTTCGGACGGCTCAACCCATTGACGTGTTGCCTTCCCCAGAGGCCAAGGGCATTCTGCGACGACGCTCCGAGTCGCCAGATCGCAAGAGAGTCGCCCACAAAGATTTTCAGTGTCCCCAGGAGGGTCTTCAAGAAGCGATTCGATATGTGGTGAAAGCATTGCCGGAAGTCGCAGCTGGATCAGATGAGGCCATCGTGGAATTACTGTGTGCAAGTGTTGGTGTCAGTGAGCGTTTGGTTGCCGCATCCTTGCGCCATTTGGCTGCCCGGATTGGGTTGGGACACTTGTGCGAGTCTCTGCATGAAATGCAGGTCTGGTTCATGATTGCTCTCAGGCAACACAGCGATAGTGTCGATGTTTGCACTTTTGCAATGCAATGCCTAGACCTTTCTGCTGAAAAGATATCGCATCGTCAGAGACTTTTTTCAAGCTCGGAAGTGGAATGTCTGGTTTCAGCCATCAGAAGTTACCCCTCTTGTCAGGCACTGCAGCGACATGGTTTTTCTTTGTTGGCACAGATGCTGGACAAGAGTGTGACAGAAATCCAGCAATCGAGCGATGAAATGCTCGCTCTGCCCGGTGGGGGTCTCACCCGAATCATCACGAGATTGGGCGTTGCAGAGCTGGCTTTATCTGCCTTGTTGATCCATAGCGACGATCCGATGCTTTTTCACTACGTCTGTGTTCTTCTGCAAAGATTGGCTCCTTCTTCAAAGGAAGTGAAAGTGTCAGCAGCTCAGCACTAAGCTGGGTTTGGGTCGCCAGTAATCCTCCAAGCTTGAGGTGAAAATAATTGATGTTCAATCAAATCAATCAACTTGGGGTTCACGTTTTCCGAGCAGTGGTTTCGTGGTTGACACTTAGTGCATCCGTGCAAGCAGGTCTATCAACAGTTCTTGGCTGGTCATCATACCAATATCGATATCGTTCAACTGCATATAGACATACATGCATATCTAATTATATATATATTTATTTATTTATGCATACTTTTTACATACAATGTATAGTGTAGTGTCTGCAGGACTGCCCTCCATTGCCTGGTATACAGCCAGTATTACCAGAGTTCGATGGTCCATAGCCAGTGGCAAGTGGGCCGGCCGAGTGAGCAGTCGGTAGAACCAGTACAAGGCAATCAAGTATCCAACACCGCTCATTCATCCTGTTCTGGTATCACTACCAACTGAGTCCCTGCAACTCAACTGTCACCACGTAGACTCAGCATTTCCCAGCCGGGCAGCCCTTCAAGTCATGATTTCCCTCGCAAGTCCGGTTTGTTGATAGGTCAAAGACCCCCAGTGGAGATCCAGTCGTACCCAGGGCAGTGCTGGAGAAGGGCCGGAAGCTTTGGGTTCGCGAGCTTCGAAGGTGCGGACCATAACAGCTGGGTCAACAGCTGACTTCTGGCACTTCATCAGAGCCATTTGTTCACGTACTAGCCGTTCCTAGCCCTTGTTTACCTTGAACAGATGGTGATCCCCCAAGATGGATGGGTCAGAAATGTGGATCCAGCGTGGTGTGAACTGTTTTGCTCTTGATCATCCAGCTTCTTGGACCTCAACACCGGTGATTTCTTCGCAGGCCAGACCACGGCTCCGCAGTGCTGGCAATGTGGGGTCCCTGGCAACGAACAAAACTGAAGACCTGACAGTTGTCAACGTTAGCCTGCTTGCTTCAGTGCCTCCCCAGGCTCTTGGGCTACGTTGTTTGCGTTACACTGAATATTACTACATCAATCAACTACTTTCTGGCTGTTGGTTGGGAGGGAGTTAAGGAGGCAGGGGTACTCATGAACCCTTTTTTGACGAAGGGAGCTAAGGAGCTACAAGGAGGGTTCCAACTGGAAGGTAGAGTTGAAATGATGTAGATCCGTTTGAATCAGCCTCATGACTTTGAAGCTAAGATTGGTTTAAAAAACGTGATTGAAGTTTCGGTCAATGCCGTTATATGATTCAATCGTAACCAATATCAGTCTGTGAATTGCTCACAGAGGGATGGTCTAGGACACGTACTTTCACGAAGATCCTGACATGGACTCATGCGGAGATGTGAGAAGACCATGTGACCCATGGCATGAATTCTGACAAATACATGGGCATATTAAGTGAGAAGGGTACTAGATGATCTGGATGCTACTAGTATAATACTGTTTCACGCCTGCACTGACATATCTACTGACATATGCAATGTCCAAACGAGCTCACGAATGGCACACTCGTCTCACATCCTCCCTGACATTGACACATCTCGTAGGGAATGTCTTGTTGTACACCGTTGTACCTGCCATAGGTTATCAACCTACCCAGCCCCCCTTTTTTAAAACGCCGCTAGTTGCATATTGAGACATGTGTATTGCGCATGGCATCATCATGGGAGCACTGTGATATCTCTCAGCGCTGGTTGACACCCTTGAGGGCGGAGGCCGCGGCACCCTCGCAAGGCATGTGAACTGGTCTGAGTCATAGGAATGATGGACCATGACCGTCCGTTGTCCTCAGTTGTTGGTTGTAGATCCTGCTCGCTATGATACCGTTTTCATATTGGCGAGAGTTCTCCGCTTGAGGCTCTCTTCGTTGATTGCAGATGACTATGACAGTAAGGCGCGAGCTGAAACCTGATTCCCGAGGTGACTGTCATGAAAGCTTGGTGTTTTGACTGCGGCTTGGCAGTAGCAATAGTTCTGGTTTCATATGCTGGACAGTCTGGAGTGCGGCTTAAAGCGGAGTATGCTCTCAAAGTGAGGAGTATGTAGTCATTCATATCCACGCCCGGAATATGGACCATACCGGTACCTTATGGTCGACCCAGTCATTGCCATAGTTGTTCCGACGCACTTCTGGTGGGTCAAAAAGTCTGGCCATTTGGTTTGGCCGGGTAGCAAGCCTCCGTGAGGCCGTTCATTATTAATATGGGCTAGTCACAACAATTAAAACTATCACCACTATTAATATCATATTAACCCCAGGATTACGAAGACGTTCCAACCTCCTCACGCGTTGGCAGGTGGCAACGGGTGCGATGACGGATCTTCTGGAGGCCAAGGGCGGGCTCCTACCAGTGCTGGTGTTGGCTACCTGATTGGTTGGTCACTGGTGTTGGATCGAGACATTGGCGGGTGGGGAGAGGCTGGCATCAAACCTTGGGAGTGGCTGGCTTTTGGGATTATGACAGCGCAACAGTATGTCCGAAAAAAAAACGATTGCAGTTCGAGTGACTCCTCAGTCGCTTTCAAACTTCATGAGAAAATTGTTGTGATCTTTGAGCCACCAGTGGCAATTGATTTCCAACCGTCAACTTTTAGCTGTTAGTAGTTGGGTACGACCCATCAATCAACTATCAATCAATCATCATTAACCACATTTCAACCATTGTTGCCCATGATTCCGTGATTGATTACTCGCTAATCAGCCCCGGGCTTTTGTCTTGCTGTTCCGAACAAGCACAGCTTCAGCGCAGAAAGCTGCTGTTGATTGTTGCAGAATGGTTCCTCCCACTTAGTTGTACCAGGACCAGGATTGGTGCTTAGCCTTAGCAACTCAGCAAAGTTGGGGGACTCGAACGAGGCACTAATCAGTGCTTTTGTTACTAATATAGTAGTTGCTGAATTTTTCCCAGACAATAGTTGTACTACTACTGCTGGCTTGGAGCTCTCACTTTGCCTTGGAGCGTTACCTCAACGTGTGCCGCGGTCCGTGCTGTTGTGCTTGTTGGTGCCAGGGCTGGTGCCACGGTTGGTGTTGCTAGAAAATTGTGTCGTTTCTGATTCTTTTGCTGGGGTCTACACTGGTGCTCTTTGCATATACATTTTGTGGTATTCATCGTCGTTATCTCAGAAGTTGTAGTGGAAAGTGGATGCTTGGTAGCTGCGAGGCTTTGCAATGCCGCCTGCAAGCAGCAAAAAGTACCCGAATCGAGGCGGGAAGGCCCGAGTTTCTGAGGTGACCTGCTCCAATGGTTGTTCTATTCAATGCGTGATGGCAGTCTGTGTCAGAGGGTACAACTAAGGCGCACCAAACTTGCAAGTCATTTGGAGATCCTTTTGTCATACCGGTTGCAAATCATCAACCTGTTGGATGTCCACACCCCAAATGAGTTTCTTTGCCCCAGACTCCCAAATCAAAAAAGGCTTCCTTAGCATATATATATATATATATATATATAATATATATATATATATATATATATTTGTATCGCATATCATATAAACATGTTTAGTTCTTGCCACAAAACAGCCGTTTCTGAAAGCATTTTGAGCTCTATCGCACGTGGATGGTTGGGAGAGTCTCAACATGTAAGATGAGCTGAGGGATGTGACTGTGAAGTGCCTGATGAACACGAATAGTACCACTAAAGAAAGGCATCCGCTATCGCCATTTCGGGTCAATGCAGTGTTGCGTGAATATTGAGGTAGACACCAGTCCTGAATACCATGTGGAATCCAGCCGTTGGGTTCCTTTGGGTTGCCTTTCTTGTGACTGGAGGCGTGCTCCTTGTGTTTGCCCATGTACGTGCAACGGGCGCACAGCCTCATGCCGATCTTCGTGCTGTCCTTGAACTGTTGACAGAGAAGGCAACTAAGCATATGAACCGCTTG
>VSDK01021506.1:12623-36614 GCA_009767595.1 Symbiodinium kawagutii
GGAATATTATTGTAGCAATTACTGACCGTCATCAACCATCATCAAAACGCAATTAAGCTGTGGTTTTGGCATGACTGACGATGGCAACCGTTTGAAACCGTTCATCATGCTAAGCAGGTTGGTAATGGGGTATCAAACATCATATCAATTCTGACCTAAACTGTGGACAATTGCGGAAGATAACCATTCAACCAAATCGATCACTAACTAACCATGTACCCATTAATAAGCACGAATACTCATCAAGATACCATCTAACCATCCAAGTCATGAAACCATTAACTAACCATTTACCATCTACAAGTCTATAACCATCTAATATCATCCAATTCATCAAATCATGAAGTAAAACTATACCCATTTCACCCTTTAGAACTCTCAACTAACGCACCATGTGCTCACTGGATCGCGTTCCCAGGCGGCCTGAAACCACTGGAGCCGTTGGTTGTGCGCAGCGGAACCGCCAGTGAAGACCTCCCTGATGGCATCACGGCCCTGGATCCACGTCGTGCAGTGGTGCGGTTCACCACCGGGGCCGAACCACCACCACTGTGTGGCTCAAATGTTGAAGTTGTTCATGCAAGTCTTTCATGTGTTTCTGGGTGGTCAACCTGGATCAGTGTGTTTGTTGTTTCTGTGTTGCTGTTGTCCTTCATGTTTGCGGCCGTTTGTGTCTGTTGATGCTATTTCAAGAGTAACATGTCATCATCACATTGTTCCATCGAATGTGGGTGCCAAAGTTCTTCCTGTAGGGTATAGCCCTAGCTGGTGACAGCTAGCTCATGATGCAGTATGTCTGGGTATAAGTTCATCCTGTGACTCTGATAGACTTGGTAAAGATCCATAGCCATGGTGGTGTCCCTCACAACGGGGAACAAAAAAGATTGCATTGAATGTCAAATCATCCATTCAGACATGTCCTTTCACGCGCTGAGCTACCCTGATCAAAGCAACAAACCGCACTGGGTACTGACAACAGTCATCATCTCCAACAATAATGAAGAACTCTTGTATGCACATATTTTGGTACATGCAATATATGCCAATAGTAAAAGGTCACATGAATCAGAGCTCTGAAAGTGCTGTCAATGAAATTCACAACATGAGAACTAACAACATTTATCTCCATCAACATGTGATGACCTGCCATGCCAAACATTAAACCATAGTCTTGGAACCATTATCAATCAAATGGCTTCTCAACGATAATCGTTCACCATCATTAATCATTGTCAACCACATGGCCAATGATAATTCCAGGACATGATACCACCTCATCAAATGATCAAGCATTTCAAAACATGTCTAATCATTATCAACTGATGTTAACCCCATCCCAGGAAGATCGACATTGCGGTTAAACCATACGAGATTTGGGGTAAATCATGGTAAATCTTAAGCCCATTCTCAACCCCATTCTCAAAATCTTGACGCCATTATTGGTAAGCCTTAACTTTGGGTACATTTTGGATATCCCATTTATTCAATCATAAATCTATCACAATCTATTGTAAACCTAAAGTTAAACATATTAGCACTGATACAATATATCACCATTGAATCACCATACAAATCATTCAATCATCACAGCAAAACATACTTAAATCAACTCAAAATGCTTTGATCAAAATGAACTAAACATAGTTCACTCCTATTGAATTCTATACACTTACACCAAACAATATCCCATTAAAATGCCGTTTCCCATGATCCGCCGCCTCAACCAACGTGCGAAGCATGCGCAGACCGCCCGCAGGTGCCTTGTACCAGCAACCATTGAGTGGGATTTCATAGGCATTCAAAAATGGGGAAAAAAAATATATATAAGGATTCAGCGAGTCAGTGAGAAAAATAAGGATGTAGTAGGGTTAATAAGAGAAAACATGAGATTCATTGGGATTTTATAGCGTCTCACAAAACACCGAGTTTATAGAGTCAATACAACACCAATAAGGGTCTGTCTAGATTAGATTTTGTTGGGATTCATAGAGGAAAAAAAAGGATCTTACAGGGATTTAGGGAAGACAAAACATATTTAATAGGGGGTTATATGAGTTCACAAGAAAAAGTAGGGGTTGATTTGGAGTTTGTAGTGATTCATAGGCGCAAAATACGGATCTATTTGGGTTTGATAGGGCTCACAGTGGAAAAAGAGAGATTTGTAGGAAATGGTTCATAAAACTAATGAGAAAACTATGAGCTTCAACTAAACTTAATGATGATAGAAATAGTCAATTAATAACCACTTACTACCGGTAAAACTCATTTTTAATAGTGATAAATCGCTTATTCACCTACTAGTTGGAATGGTCAACAATGAATGGTAAGATTATATGGTTGGATTAAACTCTTAATGGTTAATAATGGTCAATGATGAGTAATCATTCATATGGTTGGATTTCATGGTTAGTACAAGGTAATAAAACACATGGCAAACTAATGGTTGATGGTGGATTCAATTGATAGTGCTGGTAAGCCACTATGATTTGTCACAGCTATGGTTGGTAGTACTTGGTGTTGAGGCTCATTATAGTTCATGCTAGTTTTACAACAATGTTCTTAAATATTTAATTCAGGATCTCGCAAGGGATTAGATTTTTGATCGGTGATTGGAGCTGTTACCAGCACCCTCTGGTGATCTTGCAATGGAAAATCCACCAGTGAAATCGCTGATTTCCCAGGGCTTCCCTGGAAAAAATGGTGATTTTCCGTTGCTATGTTGGATCACATAAGGCTGTGGGTCAAAACCCCGTACCCCTGGTTCCCCTATCATTAACCATTGTTTTCCTTTGAAAATGGTTGGTTAATATACCCATTACTGGTTGGTTAGTATTGACCCATAGCCATAAGTGTATACAAAAGGCCAACTTTCGAACACCTCTTGGTCCAGCTCGGTTTCTGCCCAACGCCGTAAGTTTGCTCTGTGGCACTCACTTCCAACTCTTGCTTTTGACCATGCAAATAAACACAGCTGAGCTAATAAAGCCAAACAAACCCCTTGAATCTTGCATCATGTTGAGCTAAATCACCTACATAAACCCATATAAACCCCTTGAATCGCCCATGCAAACCCACATAAAACCACATAAGTCCATGTAAACTCATAGGCTCACCCACATAAACATCCACATCAATCCATTAAAACTCTTGATCTTCGGTGAACATCCCAGCCCCGCCAGTGGCCATCCTCGTGCTGGAGCTCCATGAGGTGTAATCGATCTGGTTGAGGAGCTCCCTGGCTGATCGTCCAACGTGGCAACGTGGCGCGTGGTTGGTGGTGAACATGGAACCTTGGGTGGTTAAGATGATGGTTAGGAAGCATGGTTGGTCACTCAACTTAGTGGGTGATATTAGTTGCTTAAGATGATGATGGGTATGATGGTTTATGATGGTTGATCATTCAATGATGATTGATATGATTACTGTGTCACTTAATTAATACTATGGTTCGTAATATGTTTGCAAAATTTTGCTAATAGATTCTATAAGATGGTTGATAAGTAGGTGGATGATGGCTGACCTGTTGGTCAACATGATGGATGATATGTTGCTCAATATCAAGATTAATGATGAGTAATGATAGTTCATGATAAGGAATCAGGTGACGGTTGGTAAAATAGTTCGTAAGATGGTTGATGAGATGGTCCATGATGGCTACCTTAATGATGCTTGATGACGTGTTGGCTGATGGTCATGTAATGGTTGTCAGTTGGTGGTTTCAACCCCTCTGAATAATATGCTTGTCAACCTACAAACCATCCTGATCATTGTGGCAAAAAAACGGTGCAATCAAAGCACCAACGAACTATTAGCCAATATTCACCATCAATTCGACTTAACCACACGAACCAGCTTGACCTACCATTCTTTAAAATCTCTCCTACTAAGCTGCTGATTCTCCCCTATCAACCCACCATTGCTGCGCACTATTTTTGCAAACTATTCTCCACCCAGTAAGCCCTACCGGGCCCCCTACAATCTGCCCTACTAAAGCCCCACAGAAGTATAGGATAATAAATACTTTAGCTCCACCGGGCTGTACCCCCCGGTGCCCTACCGGTCACTATCCCCAGAATCTGCCCATCGAAGTCCATCTAAAGCCCCGTGGCACCGGCACCACAGCGACGCCGCGCGACGCCGCTGTCGCCTCTCCCAGGTACCGCGCGGCCATGGAGGCGAAGTCTGAGAGACCTTCGGAGCCCTGGAGGTAGGCGATGCCCGTAGCCTCGGCGGCGGATGGCCCCGGGGGGCCATAGATCGACGGGAACCCAGGAGAAACCGCGGGGGATTTTGCTTGGGATTTTCGAGGATTTCTATAGGATTTTCTAGGGTTATATGGGATTTTGCAGAGGATTTTCGATGGTTTTCTATGTGTTTTTCTAGGGTTATATGGGGTTTGATGATGGTGAAGTTTGACCTGGAGTCAACTGGGGTTGTAGTGGTCAAAAAAAAGGGGATTATAGTGAACGACCACGAATCCAGGAACTCGAGCAAGCTGAAACTGATTGAGGAGAAGAGCGAAGAATTTTGATTATGAACTACAGCCAACATTAGATAATTTGCATCCATGAACAAGGGTCCCATTTTAAAAACCGCGTGTGACCTAATCCTGGTTAGCCAACCCATGTTAACTGACCTATTTTATGTAACCCATGGATTTTACTTAGATCCCATGCATTTTAGTTTGTAACCCACGTTTGTTCATCCAGTTTAGTTTATCTAACCTATCCTATGGTGAAAACTGAATTAATCCTCAAGTAACCCATGTTTGATTACCCTCCAGCAAACTAACATGGAAGTGGACAATCCACTATTTACAATGGTTTCACTAATAAAACTGGTGATTTGGTGCTTCTAGGTTAGTTTGCCAGAGTGTAATCCAGTTTTCACCATAGGATTCTCGGTTGTTCTCCCCACCGAGCCAAGACACCGATCCTGGCCCTGTGCCCGGTGCTGGAATCGTTTGAACACCTCAACAGCGGCGGGTCTCCGCAACGGTTCATGGTGGATGCTGAAGCCATGGTGGGGTGAAGGTCTAGTCCATGTTGATGACATCAATCATGGTCAGTTGATGTTGATGATTGAATTCATGCTTCGTTGATGGTCTATTGATGGTTAATTCATGGTTTGTTGATGCTTGATCATGCTTGATGATGGTTTATGATGGTTGATGGTTGGTTCCTTGGGACTTCCGTCACTTTGAATTCGCTGGAACTTTGCTATAGGTCTGTCATTTTTTTGGCACACACTGGACACATCTGCCTTAAGTGTCAAAACAAGACCCTAACGTGTGATCCACACTTGGTGATCCCCATAGCTAAAACAACAGCCGTTTACAGTTTATGTCACATGAACCAATCCTCAACCGACCAACTAACCTCAACCATGGACCAACCAACCTCAACCCCAACCACGTCCCACCACCTCCCCCCGGTCCCACCCCAGGCTGTTTCAGGCGCCTCCCTGTCGCATGCCACGAATCAGCAAACGCCGCTGCGCTTCCGCATAGTCGGACAGTAGCTGCGACAAGAGGGAGCTCCTGGGGATGGGAAATGCCGGGGAAGCTGTGACCAAACTTACTGACCTGTTGAGGTTGAACTGATGGAACTGATGGTAGAATGGTTGATTGTTGATGGTTGATTGTTGATGGTTGAACTGATAGTTGAACTGATGATGGTTGATGGTTGAAGTGATGGGCGAACAAACAAACCAAGAAAGTTGACACTTGCTGAAACGTGAACAATGGTCATCAGATTTCACCCGTTCACACTTTCGTGATTCCAGCTATATCTTTTCCACTTCTAAGATTCAGCTGGGATATCCAACAGCTGTGACAAGGGTTGTTCTACTGGTTAACCACAATTGTTGCTTATTATCCCCTACTATTATATTTACCAAGCAACCAGTTGTTGCCAGTGACCAGTGTTGCCAACTCCTCGTGGTTTCTCAACATCTCGCTGTTCTGAACCAAGCTTCGCAGGGCCCATAAAGCGCAGAAGATGTTCGAAGGCCTCTAGCAGGGTGCTGCCACGGCGCCAGGCAGCATAGGCTTGAGCTGAGTTCGCCTCCGGGGACGTGGGAGGTTGCGAAGCCGTTATGAATGGAGTCGTCTTGCAGACTGGTAACCCCAACTTAGCTGAATTAGGTTATAACTGGGGTGACTACCAGTTATAGAAGATATAGTTATACACTTAGGTGGCGAAGCCAAACCAGGTTATAATCAGCAGAAGTATCGCTTTGTAGTTGGTCATGGTAGTGCTTTGATAGTCAAAAGACGTGATTTAAGCCATCATCATGATGTTTTGTGTTGGTTTAAATGACGGTTAGCGATGGGTAACGATGGTCCCAGAGGGTCCCGCGATACTCCAAATCCTTTTTGCCAGTCAGGTTATAGTAAGGAGTACGCAGTGCAGCATTAATAGTAATAGTCACTACTCGAACTGTTTCTATATAGCCAATACTACAACCATCATCAATTAGTAATCAGAATCATCAACCATTTTCATATTATCATTAATTCACCATTCTTGAGTGATTCTTGAGCATCACTACTGCCAAAACCCCTATCCTGGTGAAGCACCCATGACATTCACCGCAACCGGCCACTGGCTTTTCCTCCAAGGCACCAACCAATATCCCCACTGCCAGCCACTTTCGAAGTTCAGCTGACCCATCAATGGCACCTGCCGCTAGGGAGGGCCAGGCGGTGCCGGCACCAGCGCTTACCAACAACGGTCATGGTTCACTACGCATGAAGATGCTATCTGGTTGGTGGTTGAACCATGTTGAACCTACCTATCTCCCAGAATACCTTTGTAAAATTGCTGACGGGCGTAGCTAGCATGAAAAATTGTTGAATATGTTCCACTTCAATCTCGACGACGGGGTCCTTGATTGTATCCCACTTCGGAACGCCACGGATTTAGTGAACATGAACATTCAGAAATGTCAACTTAATTTGGTCGAGGTTGTTCTGGGTTAAATATCACGTTGTCTCAAATGGAACGTGTGTTTTTCAAGATCCTTGATCAAAAAACTGCTGGTTAACAATTCTTCCAGGACTCCTGGTCAGCATGGTTGCTGATCTTTACAAAAAATAGTTCATCCAGCTCAAGTTTCCTTGCTAGTCACTGAGTGCTGCACCGACCCTGGCATGGCATCGATGGTGTCCGCATCCTCGGTTCCAGATGTGCACCTACTTCTATGTGCGACTGGGACCAGGGAACATTGACCATGATTTGGTGGTTTCTTGAAATCGGGGACCCAAGAAATGGTTGGTTTATTGTGGTTTATTTATTAGTAGAATTGGTTTGTAAAAAATGATTTAGGGGTACCCCGATTTTGTGAAATTTGTTTGATTTGCTATGCTTTACGGAGTGCAAGCAAGCTTGAAGAAACTAGCAGCTTAATGGCTCGATTGGCTTCATGAATGAGTATGAATTTAGCTCTCATGACTCATAGGTGTTTTTGCTTGCGTTTTCTGAAGCGCTAAATAGTTCATGATCTCTTTCCAACAGTTGTGAATGCGGAGATGCCGAGGCGTTAGCAACTCATTCCCTCTTCTGTTGTACCGCACTACTTGAACCCCCTAAGAAGAAACCAAACTATCTACCCTCTGGTAATCTAAGATAGACCCTACCAAACAGGCAGGGAAGATAGTTTTTTTTTCTTTTTCGGGAGACCCTCTTGGTAGTGTCCATGTTAGTTTCCAGGAGGGTGACCGCTACTCACCGGCGAACGACACCCCAAAAACAGCGATGCCTGCGCTGGCTGCGCAGGCCGTCCAGGCAGTGCCGAGCATCTTCCAAACGATCCAGCGAGTAGAGCGGAGCCAGGAAAAGGGGAACGGAAATGTCAAAGTTCACCCAGTAGGCCGTTTCCTGCAGTGGTTCAACCGCCTCAACACCTATGGTCACTGATGCTCACGTGGTCACCTATGATTCACATCAACAATTGTCACAGGGTCACCGATATTTCACCTATGCTTCACCTATGCTTACCTGTGGTCATTCCTGTAGCCGAGTGATGTTCTCTATGAGGTCAAGCCACCATTCAGAAACAGGATGCGCACCACAGGGGCCCTTGACCCACAGCCACATCAGCCACTCATGGTCACTTATGGTTGGAAGAGCCGGATGAAACATGCTAAAGCTTGGAATCCTATGATTCAGTTTGCGTGAAAATGAGACATGCCATAGAGCCTGTCATTGAGAAATGGTGTGCTATTGACCATGATTAGGTCATCATCAACTAGGCATGCGCACCTGTTGTTAAGCACCCATGAACTAGAATGATTGACGATTATGATGTCGTTTTCATGAACTATCAAGCTGATGAACATGATATTGGCTAATAATATCATTATGATATTGACTATCTTATTTCAAACGGATCAGTGCTTGATTAATCTACTCTTCACCTCCAGGTCCCCAGTCAACACTCTTCTGCTCAGAGGTACGACGCAGGACAAAGACATGAGAAACGTGTTTCTTGTAACACCTGCAGCTGTAGGATGCCACTCCAAAATATTGCATTCTGTATGGTCAGCCACCAGCACTGGGGATTCATCATCAATGACTACCTTTGGCCCCCAAAGTTAAAACCCCATCTTTTGGAGGTAAAACAACCTTAATGTTTGGGGGGTTGTGGGACTTAGGGAAATGACTTACGGTTGCACAAATCCCCAACAACTGGTGAATCATCTTCTGAATCAAGTCTCATACGATGTTCGAACCATCCGATTGACCTCCTTTTGGCACCTGAGTCTGTCGCCACCTACAAAGCATGTGCTGGCCAAGCTTCAGGGTAGAAGACCACAGGTCGACCCTGCTGCAACAGGAAGGAGGTCCAATTGCCTTGGTTTCATGGGGAGCCACTTCCACCGCTAGCACTCTCAGACATCGATAGCCACTGTGACCATCCTGGTGGCGACTCATCAACCACAGCTTCAAGTTGCTTGTCATCCCAGCTGATTGCTGCGATGCTATGATAAACCAGATCTCATCCACCATCACTCTGTCAAGAGATTCACGTCTTCTGACCCAAAGTCCTTACATGCATCCGGATACAACCGTTATCACCAAACTACTATCATAGCATCAACTCTTCTCACCAATCCTTTTCAACCAAACTACCTACATATCATCCACATCCATCAAGCAAAAATCGCCACATGCATCAACCTTCCACCTCTACAACCCCCTTCCCCATCTTTCCACATCTTCGCATCAGCACTGCCATGGCGGCTTCTCCGAGACGCGGAGGTCCGAGAAGTTGCGGTTGCCGTAGGTGGGCGCAGGGTCCAACAGCGAGTAGGACTGCACGGTGTGGGGCATGCTGACCTCGCCAAGGGCCACCAAGGGCCACCAGTCACCCACCGCGGTGGCACGGCTGGAAGGTGATGGGGTGATGGTGGAAGGATGGTTAGTGATATGTGATGGGTCAGTGATGGTTGATGGGTTAGTAGTGATGGTTGATGGTTGATATGGTTGATGGTCAATTGATGGTGAATGATCATGCACGAAACTTGATTGATGGTCAATGTGTGTTTGAAACGATGTTTAGCAACGCTTCATGGCAGCTGAACATCTACGGTTTGATGAGAGGATGACGGTTAACCAAAGGGTGACCCGAGTAATCGTCCATACGTCTAGGTATCTAGCAAAATGGAGAAACAAACAATGTGGCACCTAGCCGCCTAGCTTGGGAATCACCTCAAACTGTGGGCCCTGTCTAAATCAACGGGTGATTGCTCAAACACGCCGGGGCATGTAGCAAGCTGTGATCAAATTTCAGTGAAACAAAAGAGTGGTACTTGCCAAATACACCTTGGTTCATAGACTATCTAACAAGGTATGAACACACAGTACTTGGTGAGATTACTATCTGTATTTAACGACAAGGTAGCTTCACCAACCGTGTTTACCTTGTCTGACAACATTACATGAATGAACTCAACTCTAGAACTGATTTAAAAATTGGCCAATAACTCTCACAATTCGCCGACCGTTACTGATCGTTCTGAAATAAACCATCTAGTCAAGCCATCTAGTTGAGCAGGGCTGGCTAATAACTCAAGCGATCAACTGATTGCTTGAAATACAAGCTATCCTAACCAACGGGTCAAAGCACTTAAATGTAATCAGCCAGTCAAATATTGTTAGATGGCATCATTCACCGGCCACTTATCCTAATCTCACTCAGCAAATAGCTGGCCCCTGATACCACTCTGTTGGAATGGTAGCTCTCATGAACATCGTACATCAAGCTCGAACTCTATATCGGTGTATGATGGTAGAAGGAAACCTTAACAACAATCATTTTTTTCAGAACAGCGTATCATACCATGGACCATGATGGAATTCTGGAACCGACTACACTGTTGTCGGGTCTATATGTTTAGGGATTCTAGATGCTACACAAGTTTGCGAACATGTATGGTTTTCATCCCCAAGATCTACACATATCATATCATATATAATCAGTCATCAATGAACAAACAGCCCTTTGTGGACCACAACAACCATGAATCGCCCTGCGGCGAGTCACGATTTGTGGATTCGCAAAGTAGTTGAGGTAGTTGAAATTCAAAGTCTGAGTCTCTTTGCCAGGCCTGTCACCAAAAGAGCCAAAGAAATCCAGGGTGAGGGGGTCATACCGTCTGGGGCATGGCAAAAACCTACCAAGAATTCAAGCGTCTGATATTTTTATTTTTGTTTACCATGTTTCAGTGCCCTTTGCCATTGCTTGGGGCAAGTGATTTTGCCCCCTCCTCCCCTCTTTCATTCAACAGCTTGATAAGGACAGCATGATTTCCACAAAAACTCAGCCCCGTGTCCAAGTTCGGTGGGTTCACCTGGATCGGCTTGGCTGATTCAGGACTTACGGGCTCCATCCTTGTTACTTCCCTGGTTCACCAGGCGGCCATATCTACACTGTTCACAAGCTGAGAACCGCCAATTTCTCAGTTGAGAAGTCTTCAACTTGAAGCGGTTCTGGAAGCACACCCGACCAAGACGCAAGCAGCAGGCCATGGCAACACCCGGTCTCCAACCTTGGGTCCTTAAAGCCATCTGCTCGCTGATTAGTGGAGCAATGGTTCTTCACCAGCAGCTTCTGTGAGCCCAGTTCGTCCTACATCCGCCACCACGAGGCAACCCCACTTAGGGAGCCAGTGATCACAGTTGTTGCACCCCAAAAGTTGCAGAAAGCTAGTCTGGTTGGAAATCTGCTTGTGGATCAGTTGACCCTGTACTTTGAGCTACGCATCCCATGGTCCCCGGGCTGCTCACGTCCCAGGAAATGAAGGGGCTGACTGTCAGGATTCGTTCATTGACCTATGGCACTGGTGAGATTGGTACGGACTCTTGTTTCAAATCATTGGGATTGGCTTCATGGAATCTGGCTCCAACTGACCTGCCCCAGATGTTGATCCAGTACGGTACTGAACATCTAGATCAGGTGGCTATGGGTGCCACATATAGCTATGCGGCTATGCGAATGAACATCTCAATTTACCGAACTGATAAACCTCATCCCCAAACAATGGAAGGTTTAATTAGCGCTTTCCTGTCAGATCAAACGACCATGTCACATGGGTCACCCTATATTTGTGACCTGATGCTCAGGCAGAGACTCATGGTAGATACAGTGGCTCGTAAACCGCAGTTTAAGCACCTCAACAACTGGTCACCATCAAAACAGTAAATAGCGGTTCTGCTGGATGCTGGATCTACTATCTACCAACCGATGTATTCTGTTCATTCTTGGGACCCAATACCCCTGGTTCCCCTATCATTAACCATGGCTTTCCCCATCATTGTTGGTTATTATCCCCATGATTGGTTGCTTAACATACTTGGGACCCAATCTCTTAGGAAATTGATTGTGACACGGGGCAGCTTCACTCCACCATCCAGCCACCGCGACCATCCATCGACATCCGCCCCTCCTGCGCCACGTTCAACAGATGTATCATCTCCTTGGCGGTCAGACCTGGAAGCTGCATCGCTGTCACAAGAAACATATGGTGAGCTGGTTAATTAATGATAGGGGAACAACAATAGCTGGTTAATGGATAATAATAGGGGATGATAACTAACAACTACAGGGGATATATACCAACTACATGGCTATGGGTCAAGCAGTTAACCAATCAACTCATGGGGGATTATGACCAACAATTTCATAGGGAAAACAATGTGTAATGATAGGGGAACCAGGGGTACAGGGTTTTGACCCACTGCCATATCGCGAGATGAAGGACAGTCACCCTCTCGGTCAAAGATTAGAAATTTAGCTTCTGAAGTTGTATCTTTTTTTTGAAATGGTCATAATGGACGATCAATAGGACATTTATTCAGTATGATTCAGTTTCCAAAAATAATTCCGTGAATTTTGGAAATTATCTCAATTGGTAAATATTAACCCACACATGCCATTGGAGGTCTCGTCCAGAGAATTGCGAAAACACTAAGAAACGTGCAGCAAAACAAATATTGGACCTCAACAGAAATGCAACAGCCACTTCACTTCACGCCAGTTTCCTAGATCTTCACAGATCTTCAATAGCATTAACCCCTTGGCTGAAGCTAGATTCGATAGGTTGATGAATTGGGGCACCATTGCATGGCTGAATGGCAAACCAGTTGGCTTAACTGAGGGATACCCCTACGAAGTCATCAACCAGTTGGGTTGCTTCATCCATTAACTGAAGCTAATCATCATATCAATCAACCAGTTGGGTTGCTCGCTCATCCTATCAATCAACTGGGTGATACCCCGAAGAAAATCCAACCACTGAAACTCCCTCAACAATCAACCTGTAACAGGTTGATTTATCACAACTGCAGTCATATCAACTCTATACTCTCTAGTTTGGATCTTCAACTCTAGTCATCCAACCAGATTATCTGAAAAATTCACCCCATCTCAGCCCCCCTAAACCAACCAGTCATGGTGCCCCAGGACCTCGGGGACGTCATCCCGGGGCCATCCACAGCGCTGCACCCGGGAACCGTCGCCCAGCGCGCCCCGCCCTTGGCCTCGCGTGAACTCGGTGCTCCCCAGCTCCGTCCCCAGATGATCGAAGCCGCTGAGGCGCAGCCAACGGATGCGCTGGCGCACCTCGCTGCTGCAACGCTGCGCTTGGAGCTGCTTGGAGCTGCCAGGTGGAGCTGCGAGGTGTTTGATTTTTGAGAAGATCTTTTGCAGATCTGTTGTGAACAAATATATTTATATGTAGATAGATCTATGAAGTCAAATGAATAGATCTATCTATATAAATTTGTTCATCTTATTTGTTTATCTATTGATGTGTTTATCTTTTTGTGTGTTTATTTGTTTATTGATCAATATATCTATAGAGCAGCTGATCCAAATGCAGCTCAAACTTCTTGTTGTGAACGATTATCAAAGGAAAAACGCAGTTGTTGTTGAGATGTTCACTGATCAAACTTTAATGTATGGCTAATAATCATTGTAGCATTGGCTAAGACCCACTGATTATGTTTCTTGACATTCGTAACAAATTTATCAATAGCTTTACTTGGTTCATAATTTCTTTAACTTTGGTACACTTTACCCCAATCACCCACTATTCCCGATCTTGTGCCAGGGAACCTCTTTCTCACGATCGGATCGAGCATTGGGCAGCAAGTTCAAAGCATGCTGTTGCTTCAAAGACAATGGCACATCAGCGCCTACCTGACCAAGCTCAAGCAGAAAAGCAGGAACCCACAACATCAACGTCGATAGCATAGTTTTGTGTGGGGCTCAAGATGGCGGTTTCTCAAGTCATAGGGGACCCCCAAATCATCCAACAGTAATCGTTTATAGCAATAAACCAACCTTTTTTTGGGTACAGCTATTTTGAGAAACCACCAGATCGTTTCCTGCAAATGCCAATAGTCTGGCTGGAGAGGTAAAAAACTGTCAATCAAAATCAATCAAAGCACCAAGCAGTTCTGGTTAGACCAGTGTTGCTTGATGGCTAAGCATCTACGAACCATTATACTAATCTATGCCAATCACGTATTAACAACTGCACTAACCACTTTCATGAGTTAAAACCCACCATTGAGATCATATAAACCCATCATATCAACGCACCATTTTATAACCATTCTATCCAAACCATCCCAACCATCAGCTATTTTATTCACCCAAACCCTAAGATCTAAACCCATACCAACCCTTAGATATAAACCCATACCTAACCACTATAAACCACTTAACCACTTAACCACTTATAGATATAAACCTTAGCTTATACCCAGCCAGTGACCATGCTTCTTAAGCCTTCCGAAGCTCCAAAAACATGTGGCCATCCATGGCCCTCCCCGGATCTCCACAGCCTCCAAGCCCTTGGCGTGGGCTTGTGCCACCAGCAGCTGTAGGCGCCCGCGGCGTTCGTCGCTGAGTTCGAAGCTCGGCTCCTTCGCCTGGAAACCGCGACGCCGACGCGGGGCGAACGCGGGGAACAAACAGCGCTTGAAATGTCGACAGAATCGGTTAAAATCCATCCATTTCTATGATTAATTAATGTCATTTATTCATGTTATTCTTCATTTTCATTTACATGAATGTGTTGAACTCGATTTATTGCATTTGCTTTTGAAATCTCTGTATCTAAATATATATATATATATATCGATTTATCTATATTCATTTGTTTCGACTGATGCAATTTTATGTGTACGATTGACTACATACATTAGGTGGATGTAAGAATACGTAATCAAATGTATACCGCCGTATTGCATTAAGAATTAAGTGAATGTAAGCATACTAAGGCCATATATAACGAAACCTATCATATTGTATGTGCAAATACGTCTAAAACAGTATGATGACCAGCCCACTTTCGCCCAATGAGATGATGAACAGCACATCGCATTCATGCTCGCTCGCATTCTAAAACAGTATGATGACAAAAGTTGTTCAGTGTCAAATCCCACAGTCTCGCTCGATGTTGATCAGCTCTTACAATATCTTTTGATGTGATGTCTCGAGCATTTCCAGTTTGATAAGAGATGACCAACCCAAAGAGAAACAATAGCAACAACACATCAACACCAAAGAAAACCAACAACACATCAAACTCACCCTACTGATTCTGCGTTGTCAGATGTTGTCATTGACGCTACATCCTCCATGGACTCCGCGTCTCATCCGGATCGCAAGCTGTGCGGCCGCCTTGGAGCGACGACGGTCGGCCAAGAGCATCCACTCCACGTAGTTCTGCTTCTGCGCCAGCATCCAATCCAAGTAGTCCTCGTCACGCGATGGATTCGTCGCATCATGAGCAAGACTCCAAGGCAAGTCGCACCCGAATCATGAGCAAGACTCCAAGGCAAGTAGTTCCTTTTCAACGAATGAATAGATAATCATTGCTGCAACGGCAATAATATTGAGCAAAATGAAATGACCATGAGGAAAACTCCAAGTAGTCCGAAACCGAAAGAGATTCTTGGTGGCAGATTGCTCCCAGCACTTTGCTATCTTAATCAACGACATTTTCTGGAGGTGGTTTATTAACCTGTGAGAATATCATGGATCAACAGGGAACATCAACCAGCAGCAAGACATCAACAAATGGAACATGTGGAATAGCTATGTTCCAATCAACAATTGTAGCAGCGATAATACAACCAGCAAATCAACACGGAATTTATCAAGACTGGTAATGTCTGAAACCAACATGTTAATCAACAGTGATCATCGACAAAACAATATATTCTCTTATCATGGATAAGGAACCAACATCAACCATCAGCAAAATATCAATGAAATCTGAATTCGGTACAAGAAACAAAACAAACATAACAATGAAAAACAATTAGAGAAGTTGCTTCCTATGGATTTCAAAAGTTGGTTCTCCTTGTTGGTTTCCTCAAACGTAGTTGGCATTTCTTGATCATTCAACGCCAGTTCCAACAATTGATCACCACAAAAAATCTTCATTCAACTGGTTGTTAGTTCGATGCCCCAAGCAACAGCCAGCATGAGATCCCGATCTCAAGCAAATTGCGTCAGCCGTGGGCATTCCAGCAGTGAATGGATAGCTGGGTGTTGACAAATGTGGTGAATCGTCATGGGATTAGTTGATGGCTTGAGAATGACCGTGTACGATCATATTTGCTACCCTCTGGTAAGGTAACATGGCCATAGAAAATCCACATATAGCTGGTTTCCCAGGGTTTCCCTGAACAAAGGGGGGATCTTCTATTGCCAGCTTAGTTCACCAGAGGGTAATAGTCGTGTTTCATCATGGTACAGGTACACAATGAAACCAAACAACACATCATCATGTTTCATGACGAAAAGTAGTAGCCATTCATGATGGCTAATCTTCACGGTGAATGCTAGTTCCGTCCTGCTTGAGACCAACTGATAACAAGGCCTATAATCATCATGAATGGCAGTGACGGACAATCAGCATTGTTTTTGCGACAAATGATGCTGTGCAAGAAAGAGAGTGATTGGTTGCTGGAGATGGTTCGAACATGGCTAATCCTGGCCATTGATAGTTGATGGTAGCAAACATCTTGGTTCAAGATAATAGGTTGACCATGGCAAATGATAGTTAAACCTATATGGTGTTTGTTTATCGCTTCCGCGGTCAACTCATAATAGATCAGTGGATTTGGAGGTTGCCTCGTGGCTATATTTTTGCTCCGCACGTGGCGTAGCTTAGTTAGAGTGCAAACATCTTTCCGACAAACATTCCATACGCAATTGTGCACGCCGTTTGTTGTTGATGTTAACCTTCTATTGTCATTGAAGGTGTCATTCCACTACAAATATCTTGCCAAGTCGTGATAAATGTTAATCCATCACGTATACCACAGAAGTTCCTAACCCACTCACTATTTGGAACGGGATATAATGATATAACCATGGTTATAAACAGTATAAAGGTATCTCAACTAAGCCCTATAACATCCTAATAACCATGATTAGTCAACTGGGGTAGCTTATAATCAACGCCGATAAGGTAGCTTGTAACCTCTCCAACATCCAAGCATAACCATCCACGGCAGCTGGATCTCCCCAGTCCTGCCAAGCATTGAGGGCAGTCGCCCAGCGTTCACGGCTGTCGGTCTGCCCGAGGTCATCGTAGCCGTTCAGCAAATTCGTGAGTTCCAAGGGATGTTGTGTGTGATAATGCGATCCTAGAGGCGTTTTTGGGATTGGTTTGGGAGTCTCTCGTAGGTCTCATGTGTGGGTCTCCTGTGGTGAACTGGATTGGATGGATTTTTTTGGGGAGTCTTAGATATCGTTTTTTTGTGTAGGTCTCCTGTGGTGGATTGGATTTCAATCCCGAAGTCTCTTGTCTTGAACTGGTTGGTTTGTTGGCTTGATTCGGTTGCAGGAAAACCGGAGTTTAGTTTAGCTCAACAATTGTTTGTATGACCATTCGTGGTCTTTTCTTTCTTTCTGTGCATAAAAGAGTCTGTCTCTTGCTGCAACGACCATCCAGAGTACAGAAACAAAGATGGTCCCCCGAATTTGAAGGTTGCATCACGTTGCTAGAACATCTCGTTGCATCGTCAAGTCCATGGCTTGTGCCCTCTCAGAGAGAGAGAGCGAGAGCGCTTAAATGTCTTGCCGAGTACTCTGATTCGCCTGGCCTAGGAGGGGATAACAATGATATTATATTGCGGATGAACTGGGTGTGGTACCAAATCATTCAAACATAAATATGTTAACTCCATTCAAATCTATAGAAGTTTTGACACATCTTCGAACATTTTTGCTCCTACTTCGCAAACGCACCCCAAACATTCATCGTTCTGCTGCTCTTCTGGCTGGCCATGAGCCCTTAATGCCACGAAACCAACAACAAGAATCCAACTCCAACTCCAACTTCAACCAACTTCAACCAACCAAACCAAGTAGTTAACTCCAACTCCAACTGATCAACTTCAACCAACTTCAATCAACTTCAACCAGCTTCAACCAACTCCAAGCAATTTCAACCAACCACGGCCGACTGGACAGGACGAAATCAGTCCTCGAAAAGCCCAGCGTGGTGACTCATGCACATCCAAAGGCTGGAAGGATCGCAGCGCAGCAGGAAGGACCTGGAGATGGTGAGGGGCTGAAGACATCAGGGGTTGGTGAACTGGTTGCTGGTTGAGCCACCCCCTACGCAAAATATGCTCGTCAACCAATTTTCTTTTCTTAATAATTAATGGAAGATTTTGAAAACGACGAGATTTACTGGTTGTTGGTTTCAGCCCGTATGAAAAATATGCTCGCCAACCAATCTTTTGTTCAAAAAATACTAGGGCAAATAAACAAATGTCAATCAAACCACCAACCAGTGGTTGTTTAACCACTATTGTTGCTTATTATCCCCTATTGTAAACCACTATAGGATTCTACCATTTCCTCTTCATCATTGCTGGGATAACCTCCATGGCGCTGCTCACCGCACCCACCAGGTACCACCGCCGGCAGGCGCCATGCCACAGGCTTCAAAGGGTGGAGGAACGCGAAGCCGCTGCGCTGCAGAAACTCGAAGAAAGCATAGCCCACGGCGCGCACGCTCCTGCCAGGCGCCAAGGAAATTCACCACCCAATGAAACTTTAAAATAGCATGAAATAGCGGTGGAAATGGCTTAAAATCAGTGAGTTGATAGCTAGAAATGGCTGAAAATCAATCGAAGGTAAGTCCTTCATGGTGGTGAGTTGATGGCTAAACAGCTAGGCTGCAAAAATCATCAAAATCTCCACGATGGCAGTCCTTCCAGCGCACGCCACCAGTACTCGTCCCGAGACGTTGCTGGAGGAGCGCAGGATGAAGGCGTCCGGCTGCAGGGCATCTACTTCCGCCGCTCCGACCAGCTCGCCTCGGATCCGAAGTGACCGACCGGAAGGATCGCCCAGCGACTCGACCAAGGCCGAAAATCTGCCATGTCAATGGATGATTTCCTGATTTCCCATCCTTTTCCGCACAAAATGCGCTGGATTTTTCATGATATATGCTCTGAGTGTGTGCAAAGCCAATACACATATATAACTATTGTTGTTCGGCCAAGCTTATGTGCACAATATCATCAGGTCAGGATCTTCATGAACTAGTAATGATACAGCAATCGCAACAGTTGACCAAAACAAACTCGAAAGCTTCCGCACCGTTCCTACTCAATAAATACAACTTAACCAAGGAAATCCCAAAGCCATACAATGATGGATAATAGGCCCGGTTCACAGCGATAATGCACTGATTCCTGCGGTCAATGACCAGCCATATAGAATATAATCAAACCAATCCAAGCAACTCACCCAACTCATCCAACCAATCCAACCCAGCAAACCGAGCAAACCAGGGAAAACGGTTAACCAACCAGAGAAAATACTTAACCAAACCAAGCCAACCCAAGCAGCCCATCTAAGCAGAAACTACCGTCCCCTGCTTCCCAGGAACTTGCTTCTGGCACTTGTCCCAGAGCAATCAGCAGGTCGGGACCACCACCCAAAGCCTAAGCTGCTGGGGATGGGTGAAAACCTAGAAGAGCTGATGTAATGACCAAGGGGTACATTATGGTTAAATGATGGTGAAATGATGGTTAAATGATGTTTAAATGATGGCGAAATGATGGTTAAATGATGGTTAAATGATGGTGAAATGATGGTTAAATGATGGCGAAATGATGGTTAAATGATGGTGAAATGATGGCGAAATGATGGTTAAATGATGGTTAAATGATGGTGAAATGATGGTTAAATGATGGCGAAATGATGGTTAAATGATGGTGAAATGATGGTTAAATGATGTTTAAATGATGGCGAAATGATGGTTAAATGATGGTTAAATGATGGTGAAATGATGGTTAAATGATGGCGAAATGATGGTTAAATGATGGTTAAATGATGGTGAAATGATGGTTAAATGATGGCGAAATGATGGTTAAATGATGGTTAAATGATGGCGAAATGATGGCGAAATGATGGTTAAATGATGGTTAAATGATGGTGAAATGATGGTTAAATGATGGCGAAATGATGGTTAAATGATGGCGAAATGATGGCGAAATGATGGTTAAATGATGGTTAAATGATGGTGAAATGATGGTTAAATGATGGCGAAATGATGGTTAAATGATGGCGAAATGATGGCGAAATGATGGTTAAATGATGGTTAAATGATGGTGAAATGATGGTTAAATGATGGCGAAATGATGGTTAAATGATGGTGAAATGATGGTTAAATGATGTTTAAATGATGGCGAAATGATGGTTAAATGATGGTTAAATGATGGTGAAATGATGGTTAAATGATGGCGAAATGATGGTTAAATGATGGTTAAATGATGGTGAAATGATGGTTAAATGATGGCGAAATGATGGTTAAATGATGGTGAAATGATGGTTAAATGATGTTTAAATGATGGCGAAATGATGGTTAAATGATGGTTAAATGAGAAGAGCTGATGTAATGAATGATGGCGAAATGATGGTTAAATGATGGTTAAATGATGGTGAAATGATGGTTAAATGATGGCGAAATGATGGTTAAATGATGGTTAAATGATGGTTAAATGATGGTTAAATGATGGCGAAATGATGGTTAAATGATGGTTAAATGATGGTGAAATGATGGTTAAATGATGGCGAAATGATGGTTAAATGATGGTTAAATGATGGTTAAATGATGGTGAAATGATGGTTAAATGATGGCGAAATGATGGTTAAATGATGGTTAAATGATGGTGAAATGATGGTTAAATGATGGTGAAATGATGGTTAAATGATGTTTAAATGATGGTCAAATGATGTTGAAATGATGGTTAAATGATGTTTAAATGATGGTCAAATGATGGTCTAATGGTGGCCAGGAGAGGTAAATGATGAATGTTAATGATGGCTAATGATGCTTGCGACATGCTTTGCTCGGGAAGATCACCTCTTTCAAAGGCAGCCATGGGCACCGCAGCACCTTCCAGTTTGGAGCTATGACTGCGAGTGGTGAATTGGTGCTGTGAGTACTAAAGCGTGGAGGTTTCATATATTCCGGAACGGAGATACCATGGATGCCCAGGCAAGGCAATGCGGAAACAAACCTGTAGTAAAAACAAGCACCTGATGTCCTTGATCTCCCTGTTTTCAATCATATCCATGCCTGCTGGTTCATCTCCGCAATATCCACGTCACATCATCCTATCATTCATGTCAGCGATGGCCAAAAGCCTCGCGTCACAAATTGTGGTCGGAAGATGTTGGGATTTGTGTCATGACTGATGATGATTTGAATCTCCAACCAATGATGATTTCAGTATATTCCACTATGATCGTATCATGAATGAATAATATGATTAATTAGAAATGACTATTCAATAAATGACCATGAATATATCAACATAATTTCTGCTTGGTGGTTTCAACCTCTATGAAAAATATGCTTGTCAACCAACTAATTGTTAACAATCACTATGGAAAATAAAAAATGTCAATCAAACCACCAACCACTGTGTTTTCACTGTGTTTTCCCCACGCGCTCAGGGTAGATTCCGACCCAGGCGTTTCCCTAGGGGCTGCACCTCAACCAGGAAGTACTCCTACACCAAAGTCATAACCATCAAACTGACATGGCTTCTTCACAACTCCAATCGTATCAGCAACCAACTGATCAGTCTGACTAAGGTCATCATCAGGCCAACACAAACACACACACAATTCAACCGAAGGTCCACCTCCGAACTATGGCATCGTGTGTACTTCCCAGCCGGTACAAAACCATTAAAGTCCCAAAAAAGCCGAAGGAACCTCTGAAATGTGCGCACTCGCTGCATGGATGACAAAGTGGCATATCCATCAACCTCGGATCCATCCAAACTATTAACTATAATAGGTATTAAGCTTATGATATTATCACTGGTTGCTCATTAACCACTATTAACCATGGTTTAAAACCATCATTACCGGTGCTGATGCCGATCTCGACACCCGCAGGCGCCGCCCGGCAACTCGGTCGTAGCGCCCCAAGCGTTGCTCCGCTGTTTGTTGCAGAGCCCACAGCTCGGGCGTGGCGCCTGGTGGTGTGCCATGGGTCCAACCCGGCACCAACGGTGATAACATCAATTAATGGTTGCTTATGGGATAAACATGATGTTATTGTTGGATATTATGGGCATACTTGTGATGAAATTTGCGATTAGAACCTGTTCTGGTTGCTGGTTTTTCACCACCCCATCATGACAAATGTGCGCGTTCGTCAACCAACCAGCCACTTGTTGATCCATTTGGGACAAGAACAAATGTCAATCAAACCACCAACCAGGAGTTGTTATACCATTATAGGGTGGCCATTTTTCCCTGTTAGTAACTATTAAGGGATCAAGCTCATGATTGGATTTCTTAAGCACCGCGAAAGTGTTGAAACCTTTTCAACCGGTGGCGGAGGTCTCTGGCTCAACCGACAGCGTGGCAGGGTAGCCGAAGATTAAAGCAGCGTTCGGGAGCTGCTTCTTTAAAAAATCAAAAACCAAGTCGGTTATCAAAAAGGGACTGCTATTCAAAACTATCAATATAGAATTTTGACAGCCAATCACTTGGAGCCTCCATGGAAGCTGTGGAGCCCAATGAGTTTGTGAGGCTGGAAAACAATTGTCACGATGGGATGGTTGTGAGTCGGCGAGACATACCCCTCGGCCATGGTGGGACCATGGGCATAGCCACCGGGGTTGGAACTTGAGGCCCATTCATGGACACGTCCGTGTAGCAAGTTCACTTCATCAGTTCCTACAGGAAAACCTTGTTGCCAGTGCTGGAATGGACCCTGTTAGAGGCGTTGCAGAGATTGTCATTTGTGATTGCTACACGTGGATTAATCTTCAACAGTGAATCAAGAATTCTTGCAGTGAAGTTGGTAATGCAGGGTGTGAATCAACTATTAAGTGTAGAAAATCATACACAGTGTTGGTAAATGCCACAAACACGATTGCCAACCATTGAACTGTGCCGTGTACGAGTGTCATATCCACAAGTTGAACCAGCAGATGTTGCAAGCGCAGCAAAGACTCAACCAGCCACTGGCGTCACCGAAGCTGGTTTTCATAGCTGTAAGTTGGTAGCTCCCCGATACGAAGCAGCTGGTTCTGTGTATATAGCTATGTAACAGGGTTGATATATCCATAAACCATAGCTGCTATCATAGCTGGTTAAACGGTTAAACTCGTATCAAACTAGCGATGATATATGTGGCTTTGTCCCATGGACAAACCCATGAATCATGTGTCAACCAGCAATTTGATCATCAACTATCAAATCAATACTGTCCATTAGCCAACCTGTCCACAATTGAACTCAGCGGTCATCAACCAAACGTTTGACAACCATCAATCAAGCTATGGTATATCAACCATCAAATCAATCAACTATCCAGCATCAGCCAACACTTTCATGTTCACTATAATAGCCAACCATTCATAATTCTTAGCGATGTGGATATTCAATGGCGGTTCATCATTCAATTATCTTAACAATCAACCGTTTAATGGCTAGTTGGACGAAACATGAATCAGTGTCAACCAACTATCCCATCACTCAACTATTCACCAGGGTCATTAACCATTCATCAAAAATCCTAAGCAACATCTAATCAGCATTTCCAAAACCACAAACTAACCAATTGTTAACCAACATTTTGAACTTCTTACTACTCAAGTAACCATTGACTATTCGATCATCTCAACCAATCATCAACCAACATTTTGCATGAACATTTAGTCAATGAATCGCTGATTGAATTAACGTCAACCAATCATATTAATTCTATTCACCATTCAATTTCTATTTTCCACAAGCAACATTTCTTCAACCAATCATTCGCATCTAAGGCCACTGAGTTCACAGCTGCTCACCAAGCGGCGGATGGTGGGACCTGGACCCGCAGGACCCGCAGGACCCGCAGGACCCGCAGGACCCGCAGGACTTCGTCTGCCAGGTCGCCACTGGCGGCGGGAACGGGCCCAGCGGGGTGGG